>JARJLF010000253.1:0-265064 GCA_029378395.1 Mycena leptocephala | reverse complement strand
TAAAATCTCTTTTTTCTCGCTCATTACAGGTGAAAATACATGGAAAATATGATATAGGATGCATCCGGTCAATATAAGTATAAATTTCCTCCAGTAAAATGGCCTGAGGTGTGATATCCAGACAGATATTGGTTAGTGGGCATCCAAGAAGGTCCTCAATGCTGTTTAACAAAAAAAGCATGGTTCCCAAAGAAGACTTCTGTGACGGATGGCTTGTGGGCACATTCAGAGGAACATGAAGATGTGTCCTCGTGCGCATTTGTCATGGGAAGAAAATGAGCCTATGGGGGGAACAATTGAGCACCATTCGAGTCTGCAGCGGCTGTTCTACTGACCACTGATCAAACGTGATGATCTGTTGCGGAGTTTCTGTGTCGAGTCGGGGTATTCGCGGTCAGAATAACGAATCTGCGGGGGCGGTTCGCCTTGCATTTGAAATCCGGAGAGATTGAGCCTATACTTAAGGAAAAGGGCGAAGAACTGAGGGCAGAACAGCTGTTCTAGTGGGAAATTCTCAGAAAAGTCACCAAAAATCTGATTTCATGCCTCAAGAAGCAGCTTCCAATGCAAAACGGAAATTCTGAGGGGGCGATTGTGTGCGCATTTGCAATGCGCTTCGAATGAGCCTATGGAAAAGGCAAACAGATGAGAATTGAGGCCGCAACGAGTGTCCTAGTCGCGGGGATCACAAAATGCCCAAAAAGGAAGAAAAAAGGGTCCGCGCCTGTTGTACCGCAAAGAGCTGTAAATTGAATCAACACAGTCAACTTGCTTCAGTGAATTAAACTGAATCAACCCATTCAACTTGGTTCAGCCGATTAATCTCTTTCACCCATTTCAATGTGTTTAAAGCAGTTTCACGGATTTAGTTGTTGAAGACGTTTAAGCCGAGAAAGTCAATTAGTGGCCCATAGTAGCACCGGTTTAAGATAGGTGAAAGTTGCAGAGACACCGTACTCGCGAGAGCTGTAGGCAAATACCAGGTCAACATTGATATGTGAATCGGCATTACACCGTGACCGGGGACTTACGAAAGGCTGTGAATTATTCGCTAAATTTGTCACATGTGTGTGCTGAGGTTGGCTCGGGAGCGGCTGATGCAGTGTGCCAAAGGTCAGTGCCACTGGCAGAGGCAAATGAGAGGATAATCGGTGGCAACAACCTCAAGGACATGGTGGTGGTTTTGGACAGACTCAAAGGCCGTGTTGCATTGTATTTGGTTGACTTCTTTGTTTGCTGGCTGCATTGTTCACTATTGTTTCGATGCCACCCTGACATCGTGACTTCACATCTTTCCTTTCTCCTCCATTTCCCGCCCTCCACACTCACATAATCATATCACTGCCGCCCTCATTCTCGGGTCTCGCAGCCTCCAGTACAGAGTGTAATCTCCTCAATCAAGAGAGCACTTCAGATTCTCTGTCCGGGCCGTCCTCACGCCTTGTTATGCCACCGGGAGTCCCCTGATCTCCCCAGTGAAAAAAATCTGAATAGGCACGATCAGCACGATCGCTCGCTTTCTCTTCTTTCGACTCAAATAAAATCTGGGATTGCTTGGTTTAAATGGTGTTATAGCAGGATATATTCCCGCCTCTTATTATCAATTTTAATCCGCCTGTTTCGATCGCAGGTCAATGCCATCACTAATATCCTCACATCCCTTTTCCTCGTCTCCGGTACACCCCGTACCGCGTCCGCCGTGGTCAATACGAACGGTTTTGTGCCAACACAATGATTCGATCGGTTTGATGGGCTGAATCGGCTTATTGACTCAACGCGGCAGCGTAAACGGCGAATCGGTTGAATGGCTTGATTGGTTTAACTAGATTAGTTGGCTCAATCGGCTTAATAGCCTGGTGGTAGGAATAGTACAGTCTGTAGTACTAGCTCAGTTAAATTGGTTTAAACGGCTTAAATGGCTTAAGAAAGGTTCTCGCCAAAACACATTTGGCTTAAACTAAGCTGAGCAGGTGACAGACTTGACGCCACCGCAGCCAGGTACCAGGACATCCCTGCAAAAAAATTGACGGCTCGGCGGGTGGTCACATAGCCGTGCGCGGAGGTGGGCGCCACAGTCATGTGCAGCGTGGCGAGGACGAGTGAGGAGAAGACGAAGATGTTTATCATAAAGGGTAAATCGAATGAGAAGATCTGGATGTTCTCGATATAATACCAAGACTGTTAAATACATCGATGAGTGAGTTAATGCGCCATAGGTAACATGAACAGGTGGTTACTCACTGGAAGTGATGCGGCTGGCAATGGGTTTGAGAGTTCTACATCATACGGCTTTTATGTTGGCAAGCTCGAGCCACGATCCGGGAGAGTAAGAAGTGGGGTATTGACCATAACTATGCGAAATGGCCGCGAAGCGGGGATAACCCCAAAACGAGCAGATGAAGTGAACAATGAATTACGTCTATGTCCGTTTTGCTAATGCGAGAATGTTGGCGCTCCACCAACTTGGATCACACGCCGCAGGCGAAAAAAAAGTTCCGATAATGTACTATCACTTTTTCGGTCACCACTCTACCACCCAGTTAATGATGAGTTGATGCATATTGTGCTCCACCTACCACTTGAGAAACAGGCGAAAGTGAAGTTCCGGTCAGCTGGCGATTGTGTTAAAAGTATACTTTCTCTGCACCGTTCTATTTCCGAGTTAATGATGAGTTGATATAGACATTTTAGACCTTCGGCAACAACGCGCAGGCCAAACAAAAACGTCCAGTAAAATGTGTCACACTTTTGCGATTCCTCCACTTCTGCTCCGTGTTTCCCTCGATTGAATTTTTAAGCTGGTGCGGCCCTATGACAAACATACTGCCTCAAAAATAAAATGTAACAATGTGTTTTTGGGTTTTGAAGTTTCCACATCATTGGATCAGCGGTTGAGTGAGAAAAGCAGCTTAGCAGGAGAAAAATGGCAATGGCACCATGACCAACCAGGGAAAAAACACTATGAGATACTTCGCTGAATAAACATCACAATGTAAACCTGCTCAATTCGGTGTGCCTGGCCACACGGCAGCATCATCCTTCATTTCCTCAGACTGAACCCAATGCGGTGGGACAGCCGGCAATCATGCCGAGACTTGTCGCCCGCCGAGAACTTGTAAAAAAGTGACAAAATTTAAGATTAAAAAATAAGCACCCGATGCACAGCAAGCATGACATAATATGTCCTCTGTGTAGATGTAGAGGTCGTATACATTGCGTCTCGTATCGACAACGAGTGGAGACATCACGCAGTGGAGAGCAGCGAGCATCTGACCACTGCCAGATTGATTGAGAGTGTCCATGCAGTCGCGGGAGAACAGGGTACTGAGGGTTACTGTTCCCCCACATTCATTTCACTCGAAACTCAGCCTTGGTAGATACAAAATCGGAGAAACCCGCCGTGTGAAGCCGAGAATGATGTGTCGATGGGGCTGATGGAACTCCAATAGTGGGCCGGCATATACTGCTCCAGGACACTAAAAAATTCATCAAGTGCGTATTGTGGGTTTTTTTTTTTTTTCCTTTTTCTTTTTCATGCATTATTATATCGAATTTTTTGTCTGGTCTGTGCTTCATCTCGTGTTTTTGAGGCAGTACCACAATGTGTTTTGTTTCGACATTTAAACCGTATTTATGAGACAGTATACGGTCATAATGCGCTCCTCTTATGATCACATCTGCTGTCAACAGATCAGCACACACCGGTGAAAGAGAAGATCCGGGCAGGTATCTCAATGCACCGGACGTACGTTTCTCATGGTAAACTTTTGCGATTCCTCCACTCTTGCTCCACGTCGCCCTCGATCGCAATGCTGAGTTGGTGCGGACATAACGCGCTCCTCCTATGATCACGTCTGCTGTCAACAGATTAGCACACAGGCGAAAGAGAAGATCAGGGCAGGTAGCTCAATGCACCGGATGTACGTTTGCTCATTGTGCACTTTGCGATTCCTCCACCTTTGCTCCAAGTCGCCCTCAATTGCAATGTTAAGTTGGTGCGGACATAACGCGCTCGTCCTATGATCACGTCTGCTGCCAACAGATTAGCACACACAGGCGAAAGAGGAGATCCGAGAAGGTAGCTCAATGCACCGGATGCACGTTTGCTCATTGTGCACTTTTGCGATTCCTCCACTTTTGCTCCAAGTCGCCCTCAATTGCAATGTTAAGTTGGTGCGGACATGACGCGCTCGTCCTATGATCACGTCTGTTGTCAACAGATTAGCGCACAAAGGTGAAAGAGAAAGTCCGGGCAGGTGGCTCAATGAACCGGATGTACGTTTGCATCTTCAAAATCCGCGCAGCCTGCCTTTCTCACCCTTTTCCATCTTGCTGCTAGCAGCCTTGGAATGCACCCGAATGAATGCGTGGTCCTAAAGTAGAGGCCTGGGTAATTAATCGTCGAATGCCTGAGGGCGAACACAGAAGAATCATCATGGAGGCCAATGTACTCTTCTGGGCCACTTCCGTCATGACATTCACGACTCAGCTCATTACAGGAGCACCAAATTGCTCACTGATCCGCAAATCATGACTGCGCCGTCAGTTTTCGGTCTATTAGTATGGTGAACTGCCTCAATAGTTCATTCCCAGCTCGATTGGGGAGCGCATCGAGATCTTTGGAGATGGGAACGTCCCTGCGGCGTTCAATGCGTTTCCCGAACAGTAATCATTGCAACGGGTTCTGTCGCTGGTTTTAACTCCCGCGCTGAACCCGGGTGGGGACGTGCAGACTTGATTAAATATATGCCATTTATGCTCTTTGACTGTTATTCTCGCGAAGCTGCTACGCTTCTCCTGTTCGACCAGAATGTTCAAATAATTGAAATACCTTGCGTGTTGGATATTTCTACGTCGTGGAGAGATCCCAGTAACCATTTCAATGGATACAACATAGGTGAGCGACATTTAAACTGACACTTCCTTTTTAGGCTGACTCGGAATTGGACACGGGTAGCGTCGATGTATTTGGACTGGAAAATTTAGATTTCACCATAAACTGGTGCAGGTTGTCCAGGGGTAACTAATACACTTTGGGGGCCAAGTCGAGTGGGCGAGAATCCGTTGAGTTATATGAGAACTTTGCACCCACCTTTTTGGACAGTTTTGATGGAGACAGCGCCGTCCCGATCTTGATTGGAATTTTTTTGGTAACAGGACAGTTAGTTGCATGGTGCCTCAACGTCTAAGATTCCTACAGAGGAGTGGATGATTTGGGTAAGAAATGACAGAGTTCACGAGTTTTGCGCTCACTCTTCGGTTAATTGGGCCCGTCCTGTGCGAGCCGGCATCCATTGTAAAATCCCGGAAACAACGTAGATGGGGCAAGAAAGTATTCTAACACATTTCGTCAGCTGACCGGAACTTCACTTTAGCCTGTTTTTCAAGTGAGCACAATATGTATCATTAACTCGGTGGTGGAATGGTGACCGAAATAGTAATAGTACATTACCGGAACTTTTTTTTCGCCTGCGGCGTGCGATCCAAGTTGGTGGAGCGCCAGCATTCTCGCATTAGCTAAACGGACATAAACGTAATTCATTGTTCACTTCATCTGCTCGTTTTGGGGTTCTTGGGGCTGTTATCCCGCTCCGCGGCCATTTCGCATAGTTATGGTCAATACCCTACTTCTTACTCTCCCGGACCGTGGCTCGAGCTTGCCAACATAAAAGCCGTATGTTGTAGAACTCTCAAACCCATTGCCAGCCGCATCACTTCCAGTGAGTAACCACCTGTTCATGTTCCTATGGCGCATTAACTCATTCATTGATGTATTTAACAGCCTTAGCATTATATCGAGAACATCCAGATCTTCTCATTTGATTTGCCCTTCATGCTAAACATCTTCGCCCTCTCCTCACTCGTCCTCGCCACGCTGCACATGGCTGTGGCGCCCACCTCTGCGCACGGCTATGTCAACCACCCGCCGAGCCGTCAAGCTCTTTGCAGGGATGTCCCGGTACCTGGCTGTGGTAACGTCAAGTACGAGCCGCAGAGCGTTGAGGCACCGAAGGGCTCGTTCAAGTGCAATGGCAACGGCACGCGGTTCCACGAGCTCAACGAGGAACACTTGTGGGTAAATTATTTCACCTCTGTCCACCCGGGTGACGCCCTCTCTCCTTCACGTGGACGCTCACTGAGTGGCACGCCACCGCCACGTGGAATACTTCATCCTAACCGACACAACACCAAGCTCGCCTCGTTCGACGACGGTGGCGCCAGGCCTCCGCACTTCACGGTGGTGCACCAGGTGCCTTTGCATGGCTACACTGGCAGGCAGACGATTCTTGCCCGCTGGAATATCGCCGACACCAGCACGCGTTCTATGCCTGCGTTGACCTGAATATCAACCCCTAAGTTGAGGTGGTTGGGTACGTTTCATATAACTCCCCTTCACATAGCAACTGACCTCCTATTTCAGAAATAACTGAAGCATTCATTCCATTCATTCCTTTCATTCCTTCATCGAATTCTGCGCGCATCTGGTTAACCAATTCTATCAAGTGGCCTTTCAACAGGACACCCTACGCCTTTCCCTACGCACTCCAACAGTGTATTCCATGGACTCTTTTACTATTCACGTCCCATACGGACCGCTATGAGTTTCCCTCGATCATGTCATCTTAGCAGTACTTGACAAATTCATTTGTTTGACAAGTCTCCTGGTTCCACACTGATCGCAACCGCCCGCAGGCAGTTCAAATCACCCCGTGGCCTACTTAAGAAACTCTAAACTGCTTCAATCCTCAGTCTTTGGTAGCTACAAACCGCTCTCGTCTGAGCAGAAGCCCATTGTTCATGGTTTTCCCCCACAGCGAGCTCGTGGAGTATACTCTCTACTGGCTGGAAGACTCGAAAGTGTGTTTCTACACGCCACGGGTTATGGTCCTTGCTAGTCTGATCACATCTACTAGCCTAACTACATCTGCGGTCCCTGTGAACTGAAAGCCTAATGTGCATTGTGAACTCCTGGCTTCGCTGCTGTCCGAGTCACAGATGTGAGCATCGTCTCCACCGAGATTGTGAGTTCCGCAGCCGCAGGGTATTCATTGCCTGGATGGGATCGCCACTCAAGCCAGATAAGTTGTCCCCGTTGCTGTGGATGACACGCCGCACATCCGGAGGTCCATCCGGATGTGGGGAGGCCGCGGGAACTTATCTACGAGCGGTAGTCGGCGGCAGACCATGGTGGCGACGACGACTATGACTACGATGACGAGGAAGAAGGTCGTGACCTGCGGGCGTTGGTATGTCAATCTGACTGTTTGTCCTTTGGGAAGCTCATCGCCGACAGGACGATACTCTGCGGTAATGGGCGGAGGACCACCGGAAGACGTACCTGGCCGAAGCTGCGTCATGAAGGGCGCGGTTGCCATGCCGAGGCCGCTTCTTGTTCTCGGTGCCCTGCGCATCCTCAAGGGCAGGCTGACCATCGTTACCTTAAATGCCTCAGCGGCGAGGCGATCTTTACTAGAATTCCGATCCTGTCGACCAGCAGCAACCTCAAATTCCACTGCCTGTTGTGCCAGGCATTGAACCGCACGGTGTGACAGCACCCAAGATAATCGTCCGACTCACTCACTGCTACACACAGTACACACTACGCCGGTGCTAACTGGGGGAATACAGGTCTACGGGCATTGCATGCCGGTACATATATCTGGGGCCCCGACTGCGAACTTGCTGGGAGATTAAAGCAAAAGTAGCTTACGAGATTGTTCACAGCTGTGCGCCACTCCCGTGTGGGAGGACTATCCTCTACATCGTGCCTAATTTCGACGCCGTGCAGTTGTTGAAATTAACCGTACCTTCGCTGGGACCTGCGGGATCCGGAGTGTGAAAGTGCATGCGTGCTCAGACAGCCTCGTAACAATGTCACGAGAAAGCGTTAAAGGTGCGACCAAACAAACCAAAGAGGAAACACCGCACGGGGACTGGCAGAATGGTCGTACGCGTGGCCTCGCATTGGCTGCTGCAAACGTCCTCTGCGACTATTCAGTTTCTCTTGGGTCTTAGAATCGAGTGTGAGGCACCGCGGGCGCAACATTTTTTCGAGTGTGGTTCTTATTCAATTTGTGTCAGTCCTGGGCAAAAAAAGAGAAGATAATACACTGCTGAGATTCGAAGCCTAGCCTGCTGCGAACGTGAATGAGTCTGCAAGCGCCCATTTAGTGTGTTCTGAATCGACGTACATACTCAAACCTTTCCATGTCGGGAAATGCGTGGCAAGAGGGCAGTGGTGAGCTTGCTGGAATACCGAAATCCCGCTAAAATCGTCCCAAAAACAAAGAATAAACAGCCCACGACAACATTCGGGCGCGGGGAGTCGAACACGGCTTGCTGCCAGTCAAGCAATTAGTCGCGTTCAATTCCCATTGACTGGGCAGCCGTGCACCGTGCACCACACCCGAGCTGAAGATTGGGCTTGGGTGTGGTGTACATTGAGATGAAAGAACTGATGGTATTCTCGCCCCCGATTGCGAGGACATGAGAGTAGTTCAGTTAACAGAATTGAAGGCTCACAGCTTAGACGCCGGTCTCAATACATGATCACGTTCACTCAAGGTATCCATAGTACAGGTCGAATGTGACAACGCACAATCACGCGTTGATCAACCGGATAATACCAAAGGGAAGGCCAAGAACCGATTGGGGCACTGGCAATCGAATCTAGATCTGCTGCAGTCACCGATGTAGTTCACAAACAAGAAAAGAGCTGTGGCCCGAGTAAAACGGGGGATTGTTAACACTCCGACATTGCGAGCGAAATACCAGGTCGTATAGAGAGACTATTTAAATCCCACCACGACGTCTCGGAAGTCTTGACAAACCTAAAAAAAAAGAGAGAAAGCACGCACTGTTTATTCGGTCCGGAAGTCGAAGGGAACACCAACCTGGAGGAGGGGGGGGCGCGCGCGCGCGGCAATGTAGCGGAAAATGAGAAGGAATAGCGGTGGGAATTCGGGTGCGGGGAGTCGAACCCCGACCTGCTGCGAGCGATGAAAGTTCACCATTTAGTCAGCGCAGCCGTGCGCCGTGCACCAGACCCGAATTGAAGGACTTCGTCAATATGTACAAACCTTGCAACAGGGCAAATGTTGGGCTTGAAGTGGTCCGGACGAGCCAGGGCATTCTACAATCGTGGTTGAGAGGAAGGATTCTCCGTGATACAAATCACAAGCCTATTGGGAGGCCGAAAATGTTGCCACGTACCAAAGAAGCCAAGACTCGATCACCCAGAACAAAAGAAAGGTGAACGTCGAACCTCCATTCCGGCGCGGGGAATCGAACCCCTTTTGCTGCGAATGCGGAAAGATATTTCACCTACATTGTGCAGCCGCGAGCCGTGCGCGTTCGATTGAAGTATCTTGATGAATAGATGCATGGATGGATGGATGGATGGAGGGCACAGAAGTGGATGCCTTAACACAACACGTACTTCGCGAGGAGGCACCGATTTGAGTCCGCGCCATTTTCGTCATTTCGTTACTTCGCTCAGGCTTGCGAAACTTTGTAACTTTGATGGGAATTCGTGTGAAAGTTCGTGATTTTGATAGCTTTCTATGAAAGTTCATGAGTTTGTTGTCAAGCCGCGACTCTTCGGCACATCACGGAGTGATGGGTATCAACAGCTTGCCGAGGTTGGCCGGGTAGGTTCGGGTTAGCTGGTTAGAGGTCGGAGGTTAGCGTTTTGGGTTAGCTGGTTACGGTTAGAGGTTAGGGGTTAGGGGCTAGAATTAACAGTTAGTGTTAGGCCAAGGTATCTACTGTATATGAAAAAAAACGGAGGAGGAGGAAATGGTGGCCGGACTGATGCGTTTGATTTGTGTGAGTTTTGTACATCTCACGAACTTTCTTAGAAACTCGCCAAAGTGACGAAGTATGAGAACTTTCCATCAAAGTGTCGAAACTTCGCAAACTTAAGGGAAGTGACGAAGTGACGAAGGTGGGTACGACTCCACCGATTTTCTTCGAAGGAAAGGGTTATGCGCAGACTACTTGAACGAATGTAGATAGATGAGGGGTCAATCTAGATTCACCAAAACAACAACACAATATGTAGTCCTAATTTAGTGGTGTTAGATGGGAGCCAGGGGAGTCATTACCCTCGTGTCCTACCCAACGTCGTACTCCTTCCAAGGGTACTCCAGGAGCAGTGATACGACGAATAGAATGAGTAAGACAAAGGGAGGGAAGACGAATGGAAGGGGGAAAAAGCATCGCATAGCCGGCAGGTGCAGGGAGTCGAACCCTGGACTGCTGCGAGCATAGAGGTTTTTCCCCATTTATTCCACGTAGCTGTGCGCCGCGCACCACGACCGATTCGAATACCTTGTTAGATGGATTAACTGAAACACATTAAAATGACTGTTGAACTCACTGGCTACGTTTCCGCCCTCCATTATACCCCAATGAGATCCGACGTCTCTGAGGAGAAAGAAGAAGGTAGCAGATGACGCGGAAACCGTCACACTGGGCGGCGTTCAGGGTCCGAGGCATCTGTGTATGAATAAATTAGTGAGGTATAGCAAGCAGGTCGACTCACGCCCAGAAACCGAGGACCGCCTCAACCCGTCAGCCCCGTCTACCCTCGATGCGCACCCACCAACCCCATTCGGCTTGCAACCGCACCCTCGAGAGCTGCTCTTGCCGGAATTTCCAAGCCCACAGGCAACGCACGCCCACGTCCGAAAACGCGCGCTCTCATCTCCGTCTGCGAAATGTGAAATGGAATCTGCTTCTACACGCAAATTCCCTTGGGCCGCAGCACATAATATGATATACATCACGTCCCGAGCGGCACACCACCAGTCGCACCCGTTACGCAGAACCAGTATAAGAGTCGGAGCGGAGGGTGTCTCAACGATAGGCGCCTGGCGCATAAACGACATCACAGGGAATACAGAGGGAATGAGGACGACAGGCATGCGATTCGCGCCCAATGCAACCAGAAAAGTAAGAGGGAAAATCATCAAATGACGCAAAAATCAAACCGGCTTCCGTCTCGATGATGGGATCGTACCCAGCCGCTGTACGGTAAAGGGCGGTGTCATAACAAAGTGGCCCGCCGAAGACAAGAAATCTTTGCGAAAGTGAACACCGAAAAAAAAAAAAAAAAGGCGCCTACATCCCCTTCCGTTCCGAAGAACCGGTGTCCCCAGAGAATCATGGATCGACAAATGATAGAGTAGAAGTGGTTGAAAAACGGAGATGACCCGGGAGACCTGGAAGAAGGAAGATAAACACTCACCTCAGCCCCCTTAGGAAGGCATAGACTAAATGAATACAATATCCATAATGAATTCATTAGAATATTATAACTCGCGGTCCACACTTCAATCCCACAATAATAACGATTCAGGTCACTTCCCCACAGACGACTAGTGGGACGTACAGGGCGAAGGCGCCGTCCGACGTGCTACGGCAGGCTGCTGGATACTGAGACGACAGTCTAGGAGAACTGAGCTAGGCTTCGGCCGCCATGGCGGCGCAAGTATTTTGATGAAGATGGAAGGAATACCAGCCCAAATTTTTAAAAGAGGAAAAGAAGGAGAGCTGGTGGAAGTTGAAGGAGAAAGAGTACGCTGGATCACCGGCCCGATTTGATCCTCTCGTCATCACAGCGCGCTTGACCTCCATCCAAACCCTCTGAAAGCATTTTGTTATTTTACTACGTGACACCAGACCTCAGACCATGAATACTACTGTTATCTGGGTTCATACAACGCGCTCACGGCGCCGTTTTTGTTCCGTCAAGACTCAATGATATCTGCTTTCAGTTCTGTTCATCTTCTTGGCCCCTCTTTCGAGGTGTCCCCCCACCATAATGCCAAATAGTCTCATTTTGCGTCTTTTTATATCTCTCTCGTCGTCGGAAGCTCCCTCTCGCCCGTGCACCGAATTCAAAATATCATTGTTTCCAATGCAGACAGCAACGCGCTTCTAAATACGACTCCGATTACAACTCAAATCCGCCGACAATGAACTAATGCCCCCATCTCCGCACCCACCGCGCATCTGTTCCCCTACCTTATCTCGCTATGACTTTTCATGTGTTCTTTTGGGTGCTCATCTCTTCGGGACGCTCGTCTTCCCTGCATGGCGCTTCTCGGATGATGAAAATATAACTACAGCTCGGATGTGTGACTCGTGTTGGCCTCCCTTCTGGCCTCCCTGCGCTGCACGCAGCTTGCTTATTATTCGCCTTGGACCCAGGAGGCCATAAAATCAGCATCCACTACATTCGATTCTGATTGATTGCACGAACCCTACCCGCTCTGTGGTCCATGAATCATAGTCCACCTACCGACCCCATGACCAAAAAAACAAAAGTCCCAGTAGGCGTGCAGACCCTAAAAGCTGTACCATATTCATGGCTTCATGCTGTCCTTTCAGCAGTGCCGAATTCCGGAAGCACAGCTCAACAAGTGATGTCTATTTTACGGCCCTGTCAAGTTCGATGAAAGCTGTAATGAAGCGGCGCCACCTTGCAGGCGGTGCATGCCAGCTATAAGCGCCCGCCACGTCTCTGCTCCCGCTCCCACCACCTTTCCCAACTCCAGCACTCCAGAAATGGCGACAAGCCGGGCACTCATTCCCTATGATTGCCATTCCAAGAATGTGGTCGCAAAGATAGAACAAGATCCGCCTTCTGGATGGACAGTTCTGGATGCTCTCCGTAATCCGTCGCCTGGTCGCACTTTGGACCAGGTTTACTCGACCCTCGGGAAGGCCTTTGAGAGGCAGGCCAACCGAGTCGCATACAGCCTAGGTCTGGGCCCTCACGTCCTTGCGAGGAAGCTTGCCTCCTACTTTGGAAACGGCGAAGAAAGAATTCAGCGGTTGAAGCTCCTCCGTACCTCGGTACCACCGAAACTCGAGAAACAGTGTCTGAAACTTGTGAAATATACTCTCCCGTGGGTGGTTTCCTATGATTATAGAATTATATATTCAACGCGATATTACCAGGACTGAATCGGCCAAAACACAGTGCCAGGCCTTCAAGGACATTGTCAATCTCGTTACTCTGTTCGCAGGGCTTCGAGGGCTTTTTCTGGGCGCAAAATGTTTAGATGGCGCAACGTCAGTCGACACGATCTCGCCACTCTGGGACCGCCCGGATGCAAGCTCAGAATGGGATTTCTGGAAAACTTTCGCCGCAACCTGTTTGGCAGATTCAAATATCTCAACCATGGTGGAAGCCCGCAGAACCCCAGAGCTTACAACATGTGGCGACGGCGGCCTCAGTGTCATAGAGTGTTTATTGATTGGGCTTGGTTGCTCGTGAGTGCCAGATCTGCAGTGTATCCCTCGCTGACCTGGTCATTCAGAGGAGCTTCAGAATCCTCCGGGGCACTTTGCATCCGTTATCTCAGTGGAATTCTTGAGCTTCCAGGATTTTGGCTCGATATGGGAGTTGTACATTCTGATGTCGCGCACAAGTTGTGCCGTGAAGTCATCCGGGTGCTCAAGGACATCGGGGTCGATGTCCTCGCTTTGGGTCCCGTTGATGAATCGGAACCAATATTCGACTATGAAGGCGTCGACCTTCTTGCGAGTACACTCCTCACCGGTATTTCGAGGTGGTTTGGCGTACTTTCTGGAGAGGACTGGATTTCACAGCCATGGTTCGATAGTTGTGGCCACGTTGTGCGGCTGTTGCGCAGGCGAGTTTTATTTTTACTCCCTGAACTTTTCCCTAAAGTCTTGCAGACCACGAGCAGCGGAACTCCTCCCACTTTCCTTTGCCTGTGCGACAAGAAGCTTTCACTATTTTCCAGTTGCGTATGAACATGCCGAATTCAATATTGTTATGGATGGGTACGGCTTTGAACAGTGAACCATTAATTTTGAGGGTCCTGACTGTTTTTTCGGTGCTGCAAGCAGCGACGGAAGTACAGAGGATAATCAAAGCACAGCTCACGATGACTCTCGGGCATATCTGCAACACAGAGATAATTCGACGCCAAGTGTTCGCAGCCAGAACTCGGATCGGAACGATATCTACAGCGCTACCTCTCTGAGCGACGACGATCATGACCTCCAGACAAAGGAGATGGATAAAGATTCCATCCCAAGGTCAAGTAAAACTGAGGCATCTATTTCGGATGATGAAAAATATGACTCTGTTGGCATAGCGGTGGGGATTCTCTGTTAATTTTAGCTTTTAACCAGCTAACCATGTGCAGGATGAGGATGCCGAAGAACTGAAGTCCGGGACAGGATACAATCAAGGGACAAATTCCAAGAAGGGACCAGTAAGCGGGCAATTCGTCCCAGATCCCGCTCCAACCAACGTTCCAGGATCCTGGCATTTCGGAGATTGATGGAACTGCTAGCGGGCCCAGTGTATCAAATCCAACCCCGTACCGTTCGCTGGAATCCTTGGCAACAGATCTAGAAACCACGCTCCTTGACAAGCCAAGAGGTCACCTCGGGGAGGATCACGTTCATAAGGGCTCCCTCGAGGACACCGAAGAGGCCGTCCCTTCGGTCCTTCGCATGAACAAAGGTTCGTCCCTTTTAAAAAAATTCGAACCGGTTGTGAAGGCCTGGATTTTGACACAGTACACGAAATTCGCTTCCGCATGGGGATCATATACAAGCAGCAGGGCAAATACAAAGACTCGCTAAGATGCTTCGAACGCATTCTTAGGAATCCCCCCAGCCCTCTTGTGCAGGCCGACATTTGGTTCCAAATCGGGCATGTCTACGAACAGCAGAAAGAGGTATTCCATCCTGCTTTGCAATGTATCTTCAATCTCTTTCTGACTGGGCTTCTCCGCATATAGTATGTCAACGCCAAGGAAGCCTACGAACGCGTTCTTAGCGACAATCCAATTGACGCCAAAGTCTTTCAACGGCTCGGATGGGTGTATCAGCAGGACGACTCATCCTTCCGAAACCAAGACCTCGCGATTGAGTACTTCAGTAAGAGCCTGGAAGCTGGTACAATCCTTCTCCTTCGAGTGCGTCTATGATGACTGAACTCTCCTTATTAGATCCAGCCGATGCTCAAAGTTGGTACCTTCTTGGGCGCACTCAGATTGGCAGCCGGGAAGACAAAAAGGCGTACGAATCCTATCAACAAGCCGTGGATCGCGATGACCGCAATCCAACGTTATGGTGCTCAATTGGCGTCTCATATTTCCAAATCGACCAGTACCGCGAGGCCCTTGACGCATACTCTCGTGCGATCCGCATCAACCCGTCCATTTGGGAAGTGTGGTTCAACCTCGGGTGTCTGTATGAAAGCTGTAATGACCAGACCTCGGACGCCATCGACGCCTATGCACGGGCGAGCGAACTGGATCCTGACAACACCGCCATCTCCCTGCGGCTTGCGCTGTTGAAGCATGCACAGTTCGCGGGTGGGCAGGTGCCGGCGGCCCCGGACCCACATGATGTGATTTTCACCGTGTACGCAAGCGCAGTAGGTTCGCTGCCTGGATTTACCGGGCGGGAGCAACAAATTCGAAACTTTCGAAACTCAGCCTGCAAGCACATGCAATCTACCACGAGTTTGTTGTCTGATTTGCGAAGAGATACAACACTCTGCTTGTGTCGGTGATGTGCCGGCTGCGAAGTCCTGATTTGCCCCCTACCGTTATTCTGACAAAATCACAAGTAGTAGATCCTGACCATGGTCAAACCGAGGCATCCGATCTCTACGACGATATACCGCCGATGCTATTCCTTACGTGATGTGCATATATTCCGATGGATAGATGATACGGACCTGTATTTTGTGTTCGCTCGTTCGAGATTTTATTATCCAAACGTGCTCGTTAAACTTGGTTTGCAAAGTCGAATGCCAGTGCGATTTCTCCGGATATTAATTCCCACCCATTTCAACGCTCCACTTGTTGTGCGGAGAGTAGCTATATCCTGATGTGGAAGATACTTCCAGACCCACCGGTTCCACCCCGGTCATAATGGAGCTTTGAAAGAAAACGCTTGGCTCGCTGGCGTCTCACGGACCGAACATCACTTCAGGTTCTGCCCCTACGACCTCCGTCGCCACTGCTTTGGGCCAGTCCTGCCCTCAATTGCATGAAAGTTGTCCGCCTGTGACGTGTCAAATGGAGGCAACTTTGTACCCTGGTGCCCAATCTGACTCCAATTGATTTTCCCTCGCGTTCGAGTTCAACAGGTCAGGTTACCAGCACACATCTTGTTCTTTCTCTTCCAACAAACGGCGCTCTGTTCCCTTGTGCTGTTGCTTGCCAACGGCGAGAAACGCGCGACTGAAGATCTCTGTGGTATCGCTGAAGGTCAGCTGAACATCCGACGCAGGCTGCGTTGTGTAGAATAATCCATTTTTCTCGCTACAATCCGCGGCTCGAAATGCAACTGAATTGCGAGTCTTTGAGCCACTGGAAAGTTAGTGGACACAAAATGGGTTGTATTCGATCATTTGAAATTTACGTGGCTACTGTACCTTCACTAGTCATGATGGCGGTGTGTAACTGCAATGCTGCGTCAGTAAAACACAACTAGAATTTTATAGGTATAATTAATTCCTTGAACACAGCTAGGATGACAGCGAGAGACAACATCGCGGCCACGGAGCGGGCTGTTGGTAAAGAAAGCACAATATTCACTCAGCGGGGCCATTATTGTGACGACTGCTTCTGTGGGGAGAAAGTCGACGACCAAGGTGGGGTAACGAGCGAATCGCACGCCGAGGCGCCGGCGCAGAATCCGAGACAGAATTGTGGCAATCGCGATAGACCAAATCTGTTTGCGAGATCCTGAGCCTCACGAAATTACTTTGACTCGGAGGTTGTTATATTTCAGGTCAACGGGATTAAATTCCACATAGGTAAATGGCATCGATTTTAATGACTAGGTCACGCGTTGCGGTATGTTTACATGGAAAGAAAAACCGGAAAAATGA
Organism: Mycena leptocephala; assembly: GCA_029378395.1. Lineage (NCBI taxonomy): Eukaryota > Fungi > Basidiomycota > Agaricomycetes > Agaricales > Mycenaceae > Mycena > Mycena leptocephala. The sequence goes on along the minus strand of JARJLF010000253.1, from coordinate 248,164 downwards.
AACCGACCCCGCCCGGAATCGAACCGGAGACCCAGTGCCCGCCCACACGAGGATCTTGCACTGCCTATTGATCCAAAAAAGGGGGACACCTGGCGTAAAGGGTTAGAAACTCACCAAATGACTACGCCCGCCGACACGAGGATCTTGCACCGCCTACCCGTGAATATTGATCCAAAAAAGGGGGGCACCTGGCGAAAAGGGTCAGAAACTAAATAAATCATTACGTCCAGGGAGAATGGGAACCGGAACACATGTACGCAGCTGGGGCTGAATGGATTTGATTCATCTGAGTCGGAATGAGTCGTCTAAATCCCCAAAAGAATTCAGGCAGATTCACCCATGAGCATAATCTGCGAGACAGAGAGGAGCGGGACGAGAAAAAGAGACAAGGAATTCAGAAGTTCGGGTACGGGGAGTCGAACCCGGATCTGCTACAAGCACACTCGTGTTTCCAGGAAAATTCCGCGCAGTTGTGCACCGTGCACGACACCCGATTGAAATATCTGTCTATGGAATGCATTACAATGACTTTTCAAATTGGCTGGCTGACTCATGCTTCGGTCTTGATTATCCTCCATACACACGAATGGAGTATCTGGATCCATGGGCGAACGGATGGACGCAGGAGGATTAGATGCAGTAGAGAGCTGACACGTACTTCGCGCGAAAGGGCGTCTGTTGCTTCAAAGAAATAGTTATGCGCATACGCGAACAAAAATAGATGTGGGGTCGACCCTATAAGTCAAACACGGAACCATTACCAGCGTTTCCAACCTTCTAGCCCCAGAAAGTCCAGTGATAGGATGAGCATAATTTGCGAGAGACTGAGAGAGGGAATGGGTGGGAAAAAAACGACCTAACCGAGATCGAATTCGGGTGCGGGGAGTCGAACCCCGGCCTGCTGCGACAGGCAAACACCGCAAAGTATCAGTTTTCACAGCCATGCGCCGTCACCACACCCAATTGAAATTTCTAGATCGGTGTATGAACATGGGAAGGAAATCCCAATGGCGGGGATAAGCTAGAGTGTGGAGACAGCATCGAGTGGATCTGTTTTTGTGGGCACTACAGACAAAACAGCCGACACGAAAATGTTCCTCAAAGACGTCATGGGGATCGACTTTTCAAAGCACCGCAAGCTATTCGTGGACCGCGGATTCGACAATTTGGAGACCCTGCGGATCATTGCAACATGGGCGCCGGTGCAGCTGCAGGAGACGTTGCAGCGCGTGTTGATGGGGAGCGCGGAGGAACTTGGAGGCGGAAAGGGCTGAGCGCGCTGGAAGTCGTCTTGCTATTCGGGCGCTTGGGAATGGGAAGAAGGGGCGAGATCAGTCGATGTGGCAAGCTTGTAATTCATTTGGGGTCATTCATTCGGGTCTTTTGTACATTTAAATCTGTTTTACGCTCCCCTTGAGCGTAATTTATGGTGGCTTCTCACTGACCCTCGATCCACTCCAAGAGATCTTTGTTGAGTTGCTCCGGGGCGGCAAGCTGAACCCACTTTGACGTCCATGCGCACAGCAACATTAGAGAGCTTCAGAAGGAAGGTTGGGTGCGAAGACATACATGATCCGTGTGATACTCCTTGATTGTGAGGTCGGGGCACCCAGGCTTGAGGGTGAGAAGCCCCCACTCCGGGCGGCAGATGTAGTCGTTGAGGGTGGTGGCAAAGAAAACGGGCTGCTTGATGATGTAATTTTCCTTCGGGACCACTAGGGAATGGAGGAGAGGCGGCCGTCAGCACAGGAACGGCGATATACATATAGACACATAGTCGATGTGCTACATAGGAGGAGTACGTACGCTTGTCGTCCTCGGCAACCATGGCGGTGGTGTACTGCTTGTACCAGCACAGCGGGCCTGCGAGGCCGCCTTCCAGAAGCTCCGCCTTGTGGACGTCGAAGTCCTGGGGATGGATTGAGAGGGATGTGCCAAGGAAGAAGAGAAATAAATGAAACAGACGTCTTGGGTGAGGTACGACGGGGGCGGCGTCACTTTGTGGCTGAGTACCCAGTCCTTGAGCTTGTCGCGCGGGGCCATGTCGGTGAGCCACGTCTTGGGGTCGTGGGGGTACAGGATGCTCAAGAAGGCGTCTATCTATGTGCACCGATCCTTATAAGTCTAGGAGGGAATCAGAGCTTCTGCGTACGTGCTTGGCGATGATCTTGTCAGCGCCCTCCTCTGCAAAAAAACTGCTCGTTTGGTAAGATATATGATGGTTTCGCAAAACCTTAGTCAGAATCGACGCACTACCAGTATCCGAAACATTGGTAGCCGACAAGTGCCTTGACGCCTGCATTGAAGGCCTCGAAGTCATAGTCGGGTGTCGGCGGGAGGTAGCCGACAGAAAGAAAGCCGAATCCTGCGAAGCGGGCGGGGTAGAAGGTCGCCAGCCCAGAGGTCAATGCGCATCCCCTGAACGTATCATTAGAAAGGATGTGCAGAAAACAAGGATGGGACACACCAATCGTGGCCAACGGCGTAGACCTTGGTGTTGGCGATCCCCTCCTTGTCCATGATCGCAATTATGTCGGCAGACATGAGGCTCTTGGCGTAGGCCGCTACGTCTGTGGGCTTGGCCGTCCCGCCATAGCCCAGCAGATCCGGCGCGAGCACGCCGTAGCCGCGCTGCACGAAGAACCCGACTTGGTGCCGCCACTCGTGCGCGTTCGACGGAAAGCCGTGGAGGAACACTAGGGTGGGCTTCAAGCCGGAAGAGTCGGCTGGGCTGAAGAAGTAGTGGTACTTGAAGCCGCGAGGCGTAACAAAGTCCTTGTATGAGGCTGGGTCCATGATCTGATAGGGGAGCTTGAGGTACAAGTTCCGCTGATAAACACTTGGTCTGACAGGGATAATGTTCCCAAGGACTCAGGGCCGATCTTGCCGGGATCCAAAGACCACTTAGTAAGGCTGAGCCTTACTAAGTGACTTACGGCATAGCAAATCCGCGGAAAATGCAAGATACATAGGCGGAGCTTGGGCGGAGCAGCGATCGAGGTGAAGAGGGAGAGAAAAAGCTCCCAGTCGACATGCGCAGACCGCCCATAGGTCACATTTCGAGAAGATTTCACAATCTTCACAGTCCTGACGATTCGAGCAGGCGTCGTTGCCGCATGAGTTGCCTTCCGGCGGTCCAGGGAGACGGTCCTGCGCGCGAGTCGGCCACATGAAGGAGTAATATGCCCTCCACTAGCAAAGTCACTGGCGGCCACCGATGGCCACCACTGGTTACCGGCGGCCGTTGGCGGACGCTGATAGGCAGTGTTGCGCACTGGGTATCATTGTGATTGACAGATTCCACCGATCACCACCGGAGATCACCGGCCTCCTTTTCGTGTTCAAATCCACTGGATTCCACCGTATACTGCTGGATTCCACTGTAAACTGCTGGATGTGTTTCAAGTCCATATGGTGCTGCCCCAATAAGCAAAACACGCGACCATGGCGCCATGTTGGCCCCCGTTTCCTGTGATTTCCTGTGATTTCCTTAAATCTCCAAGCGCGGCTGGGCGTCATCTTTGTTTCTCGCCCACCATGTCCACTCCAGTCGCCCCTGCACTTGTGCTCTCAGATCGCGCCATCAACAAAAAGCTCATTGGCGAGCTTCAGAGCATTGCCGCGTTCATGAAACTGGACGGTCACGCTACGCTCAAGAAGGATGCCCTCCTGCGTGCGATCCAGCGTCATATTAAGGAGAATCCCCAACTTGCGGATGATCCTTACCTCCTACCTCTGTTCGCTCATCGCTCCAGCCCAAGAACGATGTCAAGACTAGTGCCGTCAAGGCAGCTGAGGAAGAGGTCGAGGCAACGAAGCCTCAACCTGCCGCCACTGGGTAAGCAAAGAAATTGCAGATTATCCTCAAGCTGATTTGATTCTGTGACCAGCGCAAATAAGGCCCTGCTCGCGCATAACGCGAAGACGGATCCCCCTCCGTCGTTTGCGAAGCTTTTATCAGGCAGACGTAAACATGCTACCGAGTCCGAGCATGAAGACGGTGAGCGTTATCTAATATATTCTATATCGGCCGAAGTAAATTTTCCCTTAGGCTCTGATTCGAGTGTGGGAGGCGATCTGGCCCCCCTAGACGTTGCTGGCACTCCTGAGCCCGAAATAAAAGGCGAAACGGTCGTCAATAGCCAGGGGATGAAAGGCAAGTCAACCGTGAGTTTCTGTCATTAAAATTGACTCGACCACTGCAGGGATTGTTCACGTTAATTTCTACGACGAACTTGACCACAAGAAGTCCCTCCGTCAGGTGATTGTCGACGACTTTCCTGTTCGATTCTCGACCACCGCAAACGGTGGCAAGAAGTATTCCGCTTTGCTGTCGAAACTCATCCCTGCTGCAATCCAGAATGATTCTCCGATCAAAGGTAGCTGTGACTTCAACCCCGTTTCATGTTTGATTGACGAGATTTCTCTAGAGCGCAACGGACGCCTCTACTGCCCCAACATACGCGATGACCCTCAGCACCTCCACCTCGGTAAAATTGACGCTCTCTTGGACGGTTCCGCGAGCGCTTTGAAGGCGAATGCTCTGAACGAGTATACCCTTCGTAAATCGGAGAAGGGAACCTTCGAATGTGATATATTCTGGGACCAACTGACTGACGGCGCCATTGCGGGCCAAATCGATGGCCATAGGGTGAGTACCGGTTCGTTCCCAGCTCTCCTTCTTGGTCTGATTCAATTTGCGCGCAGGGGCTTACGGAGAATCCCCAAGTGTGTACCTTCATTATTATTCGTCGTGTTCATGGTTCTGATTCTAATTTCTGGGACAGGGCAATATAAACGATGGCCCGAAGGTATCTCCTGTTTTGTGCGCTCTCTGTCACAGTATTGATTGACGCTCACAGGTGTTCAGTGGAGCGGGTTCCGACATCCCTCTGGATATCGCAAATGACCGCGCGGCGCATGACCCGATGCACCAGAACGCTTCGGCTGACCAGCGCAAGTGTTTCGCTCAGTTCGTTCACAGCAAAGTCAAGGAAGCGGTGCCCGATATCCCCGATTTCCAGGAGGAGTGGGCGCGCTGCACCTTTGCGGGCCAGATGCTCGACCGGCATTTGGCGCAGGAGGCGGCGATGAAGTTTATGGAAGATCAGAAGTGGAGCCTCACGCACGGAGGGTTTAGGGTCCCTCGCGGTGAGTTTTAGATTTATTACATTGTCATCTTCTGACAACGTCTCAAGGCTCGACCGAATATCCTGGAGTTAAATTCAAGAAGGACTTCTTCCTCGAGGAGGCTCTGAATCTCAAGACGTCGAGTTTCGCCGACATCGACAGGTACTTCACCCCTGAAATGCTTCAGAATGATCCCGATGCACTTGCGTGGGTTGAATCCGGCGGTGAGACTAATGATAGCTCCTTCCGAAAGATGAAGTCCGCTCGCTTCAAGGAGCACATCCAAGAAGATCATCGCAACCATCGGAAATCCAACAAGGAGGGTTCGCGCGGAAAGATCCGCCGCCGTCGTAGCTCATCCGGCTCGCGCGGTGAGGGCCCCTCCCGCAAGTACAGGAGGTCGTCTCGCTCCCCCAGCGTAGATGATCATCGTGACCGTTCGGGCAGGAAGAAAATTGGGCACAAGGAAAGACTGACGTCGAGCGAGCTCGACTAATGGGACTCCCCTAGTTTTATTTCGACCTTTTCGCGAGGATATATTGTAGTTGACTTGTTCCTGTGCATAATGCAAATATCTTCGGTCTTTCTTTGGGAGGGTTATAACTTCGCTGGGCTGTTAAATGAGTTCAAGCGGAAATTGCGAGACATTTTAATACATCAGAGGGGAACTTTCTACTTGATAGAACAGCCTGCCATTCATGTGAGACTTGCCTTTTAGCACGGTCTTTCGACGGCGGCAATTCAGCGCCGTAACCGTCAATGGAAAACACGTGAATATTTCTCGGCTCTCTTCCTTCTGCACCACCGCGATACCAATGGCGGCGACTGTGCGAGACCTTATACTTATCCTACAGCTCTTTTTCCCTAGTGATCTATCGTTGGAGAAAGCCTTATATCTCCTTGGGGTCATAATCTCACTTTATCCGCTCCTGCGGCTACATTTGAATCAGCGGCGACAACCTCGACAACGGTCCCAAACTGCATGGCTGAATAGTGTCTTGGCTCTCCTTGTCGCCGCATTTGCGGTGGATGACCCGAATTCTTCTCCGTGGGCCACTGGAATAGATCGTGGGCAGGAATATGCGGAATACATCTGTGCGGATCTGGGGCCGCTTTATACGATGCTCGGTCTCAATCCAGAAAATCTCGCAGCACCATCCCCACTTTCTCCCTTCCCAGCTCCTCGCCCACTTCTTTGCACCCCACGCTTGTCCTGCGCCATTTGTCCTGCAGGAGATTTAAATATCATTCCCACTTTACGCCGCCGACAGAAGGCGCAGACGATCTGGGTACTGGACGACACATTCCACTGGGTTCAGGCAGACCTGTTGGTAGCTCATTGTGCTGCATGTCAGGCTGACTACTATCCTGACCGTATAACGTACCGGGACGAGAACAATCACCGTCGCCAACGTCTGGAGATGACACCTACCTACATCCGAGTCTCGCGGAAAGGAATTTGGGTTCACAGGCAAATCGCCATCTACCAAGAGAACGCTCTGAACCGCTTTCATTCCGGATGGTCAAATTTTGCGGATTGGTTGAACGATTCAATGGGATCCAGCCGCAAGCTGACCTACCGCCAATCTCAGCGCCTTTTCATGGAGCATTTCTCACGCCGACTCCTCCTCTTCCATGGAAAAGACCCCGACTTCTCGTCTGATGCCCACCCGAGTACGCGCAAACTATCTGAGGCCGTCCGGGAAGCTATTGGTGTCAACGGCGGTGTTATCGAGGCTGCAATGTCGCATGGATGTGTCGAATGCACACACCTTAAGCGTTACCGCTCGGACCTTGTTAATGAAGGAGTGATTTTGGGAGACGACGCTGCAGTCGCTGGAATTCCCAGACAAGAGTGTGATGATGTAGGTGGAACTGCCCTTGTGCCTGCGTATTCAACTTACATGAATTAGAACCCGCTTCCAAGTGACGATCCAGTTGTTGCGCAACTACCTATACCGCAACAGCAGGAAGCACCTCCTGAAGGATTACCTCGGGGATATATCCGTCTTGCGGTTATGGACGGCAAAACAATCAAACATCGGGTACGTTCGAAACCATTTAATGTGATTATTCAAGTTGACTTGCAATAGAAATGCGCCTTGGATATGTGCGAAGCACCGTTGGTCAATTACAAGGACGGCCGCTTTTGCGATGTGCACTTACACCTGAAAGATGTTTGCGGTATCATTCCATGCGGGCGGGCAGTTCATTCCCCGGGCGCGTTGACCTGTGATACGCAGTTGCATATCGACTGGCACCGTCAGTACGAAAACAGATTTGGTCGCCTGTCCTTTCCAGGTGTTCAACGTGTCATGCGCCGGCAACAGGAGGAAGCCGTTAGATCTGGACCTGAACTTCGCGTCGAGTTGCCCGCACTTGGCGATACTCCCGGTGAACAGGTCGCTCACACGTTTAAGGCCAAGACGATTTATTGCTTACAAACGGTTCAATGGGCATGCGGATATCCCGTTGGCTGGGGCAAGTGTTACCGCTCTGAGAGCTCTCCCCAGGTCCTCCGAGTTCTGGATAATATCTGGAGTGACTATCCGCAATCCAAACCCAGTTTCATCGCCTATGATGACGCCTGTAGCCTACTGCGACACATTGTTACTCAGAACCCCAACAGTCCGTGGATTACTACGACTAAATTCATTGTCGATGCCTGGCACTACATCGGTCACCGCGCGACAGATATCCTCTGCCGACTGTGGTGCAACCCAGCACCGCTTAATGGTTCCCAACCCGATCTGATTATCACACAGGAAGACGGGAATGGCACTCGACATCAGACGCGTGCTTTTAACACGGAAACCGCTGAGCAACTGAACTCTTGGCTCAACGGCTTCGAGTCACAGCTGCGGCAGATGTCGGACGTGAACTACGATTTCTTCATTCACGTTGTGATGATGATTTATGCGGAACGAGTGGAACAACGAGTTCAGCAAAAGGATTTGGCCCTCACTGAGGCATTTTGGGCGGAGGCGACGGGAGATTAGTGTTGGTTGTTACACAAATGTATTCCACTACTGTGATACAACTCTAATGGGTGCAATTTATCCCCAGGGAAGGTAGCTGAGATTGTGAAACCCCGAGAGCAAACTTAAACTTAGCCAGCCCATGTGGTTTCCAAATTTGCATGGCTTGTCTTCAATTATTCCGCGAGGTTCGTCGCTGGCAGACCTCTGAAACCGTCTAAGTAATTGATAAATATGGTCTGTGAGCTGTAGCGACGCCAGACTACAAGCATGGCAATTCTAGTGGTAGGTAAATTTTGTGTATAAACTTGACCCGCACTCATTTCATGAAGAAATTAGCAGTGCGCGAACACTGGAATCCAACGGTTAAGGGCAAAGTCCAACGGCAACCACTGGGTTTCCATTATAGATGGGGGCCATCGAGGTCCATTGAATATGAACGATTTACATCAGAGATGACAGGAAACCAATGGGATGAGCATGACCTGGACCCATCGCAATCCACTGGATTACGATGTAGTTTGACGCGTTGGCGGCTCTTTCAACGCGTCGAATTACACTGGAATGCAGTGAGAATCGGCGGAAAACAATGGACGGGCCTTCGAAGGATGGTCCACTGATATCCGGCGAGATCCAATATACTTGAGATAGACCGTACTGGGGGCCAACGGATTCCATTGAAATTCTTTGTCTCGGCACTGGATGCCGCTGAGACGCAATGCCGACCGATGCCGATTAGCCGGTTGCTAGCTCCGCGTATATTACTGACATGAAGAGAAGAGGTCGAGATCGTGATTGCCGACATCCGGATCAATGTCGAGATGCCCGATCAGATTGTTCCTCTGTTCATTGCCTTGAAGTTCGCGGCGTTTATATCTCGCAAATTGGACTCGGAGTCCTTCGTGTCGAGCCACCCGGGCACCTACAACCGGAATATGCACCTGGGACTACAGAGGACCTAATTAACCAATGCCAACACCAACAACGTAACCGTATCAATGACCCCCTCTGCCACTCGCACTCCCTAGAGGTTAGAACCAGTCTTCTATCGCGTCCTTACATTGAAATCGCATAGAGGATGGTGAAACGCGGACTCCCGTATGCCGAGACTCTTCCCCTGACAGCAACAGGTTCGATTCCCTGTGCCGCTTTATTAATAATCGCGGGGTGCAAGGTTGATATATATATAACTTTCCCTCCCTCTCGAGGTCCAGATATCCGGTAGATCCAGCGTAGATCGATCCCTTCGATCTCACTCACTCGTTCACTCAACTCTATCGCTTCACTCTGCAGTTAGAATCCCTGGAATATCACTCGTTCCGCCGCTAACCTTCTGGATCCATAATTCAACCATTGGGTGCGAAATGTTCATTAAATCTCAACGAGTGCAGGCTGGCCCGGTGCTGTTGGCTCTAGGGGATTGAGAAACCACAAGTGGATGATGTTGCCGATAGTATTTCGGCGCCCGGCAGGTATAGGGCAGAAAATCTTTTTTTGGTTCGGTTAAAGACGAATCTAACGACTCGATGCTAATTTTTGAAGGCACCAACTCAGGCTTGTGACCAGAAATATCTCAATCCTGACAGTGAGCTCTGGCGCGGGGAGTTGAACCGGCTGCTGTGGTAGTGCTGCCAGACCAAGATTTCGAATACTTAGGTGGCGCAGCGCGTGCACCGTGCACCAAACTCTAATGAAGCTTCTTGATTGGTATACGATGATCATGGACTAAAAAGATGAGTGGCTTAGCGCGGACTTTCTGAGATGGCACCGAACTTGTTTCAAACTACTGGTCATCTGCATCCGCACATAAAGATTTGACATTAAATATGTACTAGCGTGTCCCAACCAATCTAGCGCCTCAGAAAATAATGATGAGATGAGCAAAATCAGCGAGATAAAGAGGGCGAAAGAAGAATTCAATGGGGAAAAAGAATATACAGAATTCGGGTGCGGGGAGTCGAGCCTCGGCCTGCTGCGAAATGAAAGGTTGTGGATATTGACATTAGTTTGGGCAACTGTGCACCGTGCACCCCCGATTGAAATGCCTGTTGGATGGATCACCTGACTGTCGATTTGGGTGGCTACCTCACACGCCTGTCTCGAGACCAAATTAAAAGTCCACTTGTGATGATGCAGCAACCGTGCCTTGGTCAACGCGGACAAAAAAAAAAAAAAGAAGATCAAACCGAGATAGAATTCGGGCACGGGGAGTCGAACCCCGTCCAGCTGCGCTCGTAAGGAAGGAGCCCCTGAAGCACGAAAAACAGCGGTGCGCTGCACACTATACCCGAATAAAAGAGCTGGTTGAGAGAGCACCGATATTGTGAGGGAAATGCGAGGTTGCCGAGAGCGAATGGGATCAATTTGGCATTGGGATTGAGCGAGAACGATGAAGGTTGAATTGGACATTTCAGACGTTCGGAGTGGGCGGAAGACGCCCCAATATTCATGCAGTCATAGTATTATTTATTGAGGGGTTCCACCAAGCGCACTTAGCGCAGGGCACAGAAGGGATATGGGACGAGGGAAACTACTATTAGATGGGACGTATCTGTAGTACCAGCCAGGAGGAGATGACATGGGAGAGCGAGGGTGACGCAAAACGAACGATGTAAAATGAAATAGATCGAACAACGCATCGCGAGAATCTGATTTCGTCACATTCAGAGTGTGCAACGGTGCACCGTAGACCACACCCGAGCTAAGAGACTCCTAGCATGGGCGTAGTCATTGGATTGGTGTTGACAAGGGAGGATATCTGAGCTCAATTTCGACCGAATCTATAGAGCTACCCTGCCTTGTAGCAAGAGGAACCTTGTCTTCGTGTGTCCGGGCATCTCGGACTTCTGAACAGCTGAGATTAATGGGATAGATCAATATTTTGTGCATTTATTGGGCTCGGTATAGTTCATTTGGTAACCACATGAACTGTGCATAATGAATTTCGCCCCAAAATTTATATTCAGCGCTCTAAACTGCGGGAAAACAAGCAGAAACTCAGTCATTACCCTGTTACTGAGATTTTGCAGAGTTATCAGTGGGAGCCCCACATCCCTGCAGTCTCGGTACGTATACTAAAGCTGCCCCCACGAGAGTCTCTCCCATACTAAGTTACGCGGATTCAACTTTGCGTCCCATTTAGGGAATGCGCGGCCATCAATCGGCATTTGATTTCATCACTCGTTTCAGAGCGTGAAGCCTCAGATTTAGTAGGGAATTGATCGCAGTATGACGCCGATGATCGGCACCCCTCAAAATTTCAAACTCCGGGCCCAGCCCTTTAGTGGGTCCCGAGTTGTACCAGCCTGCCTACGGCAAAGTGCTCGCCACATTTTTTGCCATTTGTAGGCAGCCTGGTCACGAGCTTATCTCCGGCTCTGTCTTGTTTATGTGGGCATTTTGTTCTCCAGTCGATTGAATTTAAATCCAACCTGCATCATTCGCTGTTCCCGAATTAATTCTTGCAGAAGAAACTGAAAAAAAACAGCCTCACGTGCATGAGATTTGCGACACCATCTGGGGAAAAAAAAACACCCTGTCCGCATTCTCGGCATGTACCAGTGGGGCCCGGGATTTTAGTCAAGGTATACAGAATAGCGGCCGGTCCCAGACACAACCAGTGCGGTCGGTGATATCTTGTTTACTCCTCATCTTCTGAACTATTCTGGTCTTAGTCATAGTGACAAACCTAGCTCACCTGTTGCACTTTTCCCGCATGCCTCATGCCTCCACGACGAGGATGGGTCCCAGACAACCCCTATGTGTTCGTTTCTATCTTCCTCACTGTATCGGCTACTCCATCAGGTCTCCCATGGCTTGTCAGGTTCGGATGCACGGTATGCAACCCTTTGTACGCAGCGCCCCCATCAATATATAATGGTTCCCTCCCAGTACCCATTTGTGATTGGACCGCAGGACAGAGGTGGAGACATGAGAGATTCGGCGAAATTTGAATCAGAAGTGACATCATTGGGGGTTGAAATTCACACACTTGCTTAATTACAAATGTAATTAGATGTCCTCTTTGGCGGTCAGGGCCGTGGAATTTAGTTAAATTGCCTGTAATATTGAACGGGCACCAGTACGGATACGGTTCGAGCGACGTATGCAATAGCGGCTGCTTGACTAGCACAGAGTAGCCGAGGGTAGCCGAGCTAAAACCGGTGATAGCTATTACCCACGACCACGGGGGAAGTGACGTGTCAGATAGCGATCTTCCCTTGTCCCCTTACCACCATGTCGCTCTACACGCTTTCAGGCAAGTCGTGGTTACGTCAAACTCGCACCATTTCTAATTTCATTGCACTTCGCTAGTCCAAAGCGCCGATGGAATTCAATGGAATCCGGGGAATCTTCATGCACAGAAACCAAATCTCTACGTCAAAATCTTCCTCGATCGCGTGCAGATAGGGCGAACTCGAACGATGAAGAGGACAATAGCACCTCATTGGAATGATCAGACTACGATGTGAGCTCAGTGGGACTGTTCTGTGATACTTAACGAATAGGATCGCGACAGATTGTCAGGGAAACCCATGGCGGTCGTATCTTTCAAGCTTTTCCATGATACATCTGTTCCTATGCGCAAGGATCCTTGCCTCGGCACGCTCGACATTCAATCTGATGCCTTATTAAACCTCTGTACCGCAGAAACGGATCGAATAGGTGGAATCTTCCCCGTCTTCTGCTTATCATTCTGATTTCCGTTTAGCGAGTCTTCAACTTGTTGCCGTGGAAGGGACCTCTAAAGGAAAGCCATCGGGGACTCTATCAGTACAAGTGCATAATGTCACGCCAGCGCTAGTTGGAAGAGCCATTGACGAGGCCAGGAATGATGCGGAAGTGTGCCAGCTGGGATATCCTGTGTCGGGTGCAGGCAACCTAGCTACGGGATTGAAGGAGGTTATCACAAAACTAGACATTTTTATCAAGGTTGTCGACGGCGTCAGCGAGGTGCGCACAATCATACCAGTGTACAGACCTCCAATTGATGTGCCACCGAGATCAATCCGTATGCTCGAGCCGCTTGGAAGCTATTGACTTTGCTATACGAGGTATTTGGTGGTTTTCAGCCGACCTCTGACGTTGTGCTCACTACGTAGCGTACAGGCTGTCAAGAGTCAGCAGGCCACAGATAACAAGACCCTTGAACTTGTTCAGAACATGGTTGAGGTGTATTCCTTCGTTGAGGATGTTGAATCTCTATCTCAAAAAATCAAACGGCTCGAAAATGTCGTGACAGAAATTACCAAGCAAACTCTAGAATGTGCCATATTCCTCCGTGAATATACTGGGCATGGATTCACAGGCAAACACTCTGCTTATGGTCGCCAATCCTTCCAAATCTAACTGATGATTAAGGCCGGCTCATTCAAAACACTTGGTCTGACACCAGTCAAAAGATCGACGGCCTCTCTGCGGCGCTGCTCAAACTCAAGGATGCATTCGACCGTGGCTTGGCATTCCAAACTGTATTTTTCTCTGTAGCAATCAAAGCTGACACCGAGTATCTTGGTATGTGCCCAGTTCCATTGGTATTTTCTGTATATTGATAGTGTACATTCAGTGCAATCAGACAGATTGAAAAGCCTTAACCCCCTCGAACTGGATGCATCACAGCGTACCATGTGCTTACCTGGAACTCAGCAAGATGTCCTAGCAGCTATCACCGATTGGCTGACTGCACCAGTAGACAGCACCAATGTTCTCTGGCTTCATGGTGTAGCCGGGCCGGAAAGAGTACAATATCGACAACCATCTCACAATACTGCCGTAACCTCCGCCGGCTTGGCGCATTCTTGTTCTTGACCGCAATAATCCCGCTAGCAGTAGCCCCGGAGGAGTACTACGCACTATCGCATACTGGATGGCCATGTCAAACACACATATCAGGGCAGCCATCTCTAATGCCATTATGCATGATGCAGCGCTTGCAATCGCACCAATTCAAACTCAATTCCAGAAGCTATTACTTGAGCCTCTGAATGTCGCCGCAGATAACATCGTTGGACCCATAACAGTGATTCTCGACGCGCTGGATGAATGCGGAAATGCAGAATCGCGCGAGAGCTTGGTCTCGTTGATTGTTGATGAATTTCCAAAACTACCACCTGTCTTTCGCTTCTTCATTGCCGGTCGCCCAGAGTCGGACATTGCTGGTCGATTCCGCGAGTGCTCACACATCGCTGAAATGCAGCTGGACATCGGGACGGAGGCCATTAAGCATGATATTGCTGCGTATATCCACGAAAGGATGGGAAACATCCGGCAGTTCAAACGTAGCCTTGAACCGGAGTGGCCTGGGCAGCATATCGTCAAGACCCTGACCGAGTATTCCGGCGGCCTGTTCATTTGGGCATCGACGGCATGCAAATTTATCCGAAGTTTTGATCCTAAAAGAAGACTGGCGATAATCCTTGCTGCTGGAGTTTCCAATGATCTCGATGAGCTGTACACCATTGCACTTCGAAATTCCGCAGACTGGACCGACACAAGCTTTGCACGGGATGCTCACTCAGTTTTGGGTGCCATTGTGCTCAGCCAGATGCCACTAACTGACCACACAATTGATAAACTCCTGCGATTCAGGGTGGGGAGATCAGCTGAAGTCCTGGAATATCTTGGTTGTGTTGTGCAATGGAGCCCGGGTCAAGCTGCTCGTATCCTGCATGCATCTCTCAGCGACTACATGGCGGATTCTTCCCGGTCTGGTGGCAACCCCTGGTTTGTCGATTTAAAAGTTCAATCTATGTCTTTGGCATTGGGTTGCCTGCAAATCTTGAAGTCGCAGCTCCGCTTCAATATATGTGATCTTGAGGACTCTCACATCCTGAACAGCGATATCCCAGAGCTCTCGGCTCGGATAGAACAGTACATTTCGGACGAGCTGAAATACGCGAGTCTGTTTTGGTCTGATCATTTACAGCACGCAACCGTTAACAATGAGATCCTTTTCAAACTGAAAGATCTTACTCATCGTCAATTTCCGCACTGGCTAGAGGTGCTCAGTTTGCTCGGCCAAGTCCCAATTGCAATCGCAAGTCTCCAAATTGCCCGTGACTATGTACAGGTGCGTTTAATCAATGGTTGGCATCTCTCTGGTTTAATTGCCTCCGATTCTAGCAAACTGACACAGCCTTTCAAAATCTGCTTCAGGATGGAATCAGATTCCTCGGAGGATTCTCACCGGTGATCGCGCAAAGTGCAACTCATATCTATATTTCTGCCCTTCCATTGACACACCGGGAGTCCTTGGTTCGCAAGCAATTTTCCCCATCCTTCCCGCGGATAGTGGAGTTTACTGGGCCAATTGGTAATAATTGGTCCAGCCTTCTAAAAGTTTTCCATGGGCACACCGATGGAGTTCTTTCAGTCACATTCTCCCCGGACGGCAAGCAAATTGCATCGGGATCAAGTGACAAGACTGTGCGGATTTGGAATTCTGAAACGGGAGACATGATCATCTGCAACGGACACAACAGGGACGTGAATACTGTTGCGTTTTCACCAAATGGTCGACAGATTGTGTCTGGTGGATTCGATGGTTTTCGGTTCTGGGATTCAAAGTCTGGTGTTTTAATCAGCACTGTCCCTGGAGAATACCGAATTTTTTGTCTCGCATTCTCCCCCGATGGCAAACAGCTTGCTTCTGGATCCGACGGCAAAGAGGTCCAACTTTGGGATTTAACATTGGGTGTCGTGGTCGGAGAATTTGAAGGGCACACTGATTCTGTGAAATCTGTCGCATTCTCACGCAATGGGACGCGCATAGCGTCTGGATCTGCAGACCATACCGTCCGGGTATGGGATACGGAAAGCCGAACCCTGCTGACTGGGCCATTTGAGGGGCATACAGATGAGATTGTGTCTGTTGCATTCTCCCCCGATGGAAAGTTGATTGTGTCGGGTTCCCGGGACAGGACACTGCGAGTGTGGGATTCTACAACTGGTGATGTAGTTGCGCGGCCATGGGAAGGAGTTAGTTTGATTACATCAGCCGCCTTTTCTCCTGACGGCAAGCGAATTGTCGCTGCTTCTATCGACCACACAGTGCGAATATGGGATATCCAAACAGGCTCAGTGGTTGCTGGACCTTTTCAACACTTGAACTGGGTTTGGACCGTTGCCTTTTCACCAGATGAAAAACACATCGTTTCGGGCTCTGATGACCAAACTATTCGCGTTTGGGATGTTGAAATCGATAATGTGGACGCCGAACAAGTTCCCAACGACGACTCTGATGCCATCTCGTTCATCTCTGTCTCTCCTGATGGTCGACATCTCGCCTCCGTGTTAACCGACGGAGGAGTTCAAGTCTTTAACTCCAAAACCGGTGTCCTGGCTGTTCCATTGAAACATGGGTCCGACAAAGTGTCTTGTGTGGCCTTCTCGCCAAATGGAAATCAAATCGTCCACGGCGGTTCTGGTGGGAAACTCCAAGTTTGGAACTACCGTACAGGAGACGCAGCTGAGAGAACATTGACACCGCTTCAAGCCAACGCTTGTACATCTTCATCCACGTCCGATTCATCCCCTGACCTTGCAGTCTGGTCCGTTGCGTTCTCCCTGGATGGCCACAAAATCGTTGGTGGCTTTTCGGCCGGAATAATTAAAGTCTTGAACTCCGAGACTGGCGATGTAGTTGCAGATCTGTCCGGACAGCACACTGGTCATGTATATGGCGTTTCTTTCTCACCCGATGGAAACCGGATCGCTTCTTGCTCCGCGGACGGCACGATAAGAATATGGGATACACAAACCGCTGCAACGGTTGTCGGTCCAATCTTGAAGAACACAGGGCCTGTTTTATCTATAACATTCTCGCCTGATGGAAAATACCTTACATCGAGATCCTGGGACAGTACAGTGCGAATATGGGAATCTGAAACTGGATTGGCAGTTTCGGAATTCGACGCGTTTACTGATGTTGCTTTCTCGCCTGATGGCATGCGACTTGTGTCCGGTTCCTTGGACATGACAGTGCGAGTCTGGGATTTGAAAACAGGCGTGGTGATTGCAGGCCCCTATGAGGGGCATACTGGCGGCGTTTGTTCGGTTGCCTTCCTTCCCAATGGCAAGCAAATTGTTTCTGCATCAGACGACAACAGTATTCGCATATGGGAGGTATGAAATACAACACCTCTGTCGCCTAGCTGTCTAATTCCATTTAGATCGAACCGCTGGACAATTGGGGGAGTCATCCGCGTTTCACAGATGGCTGGCTGATCAACTCATCCTCCGAACGCATCCTTTGGGTTCCACCATGGCTTCGCGAGGGGCTGCAACTGCCCTGGAACTCCCTTGTTATCCGCTCTCGTGGAACAACCCAATTGAATCTCACCCAATTCGTCCATGGCACTGATTGGATGAAATGTAGGGAGCCAAGTTCACAGCAAGTTCCCGAGGAGTTATAGACGTCATCGCAAATTTGGGTTCTCTCTCGGTGTAATTTCTGGCGGGTTCAATTGAATGAACAGCACATATATTCTGGGCAATGGATTTGAGTAGGTACCTATATGAATGATTATTGAGCCGTAAGACGGGCGATCTCAGCTGAACCACGATGACTTGGTGAATTTCCGTTGTTCTGTGGCGTGGAACCGTGCATGCTGAGATAGTTTGAACACGAATAAATTCAATGGTAAAGAAGGAGTGAACCCGCTCTCATTGTATCCGGACCACACACATCACTGCCGCCAGGTCATAGATTTCGTCCCTGCCCTCATAATTTGCCGCTCCGTCCATGGTACAAACCTGTGGCTATGTCTTGGGCATAGCCAGCCATTTTGTACTACATAACAGAGCAGAAAATTATCAGGTGCATGTGGGAGAGCAACGAGGATCCGGCAGTTATTGAAGAAGGATGTGGGGAGAAATGAGAAGGTTCTTCGTCAAGGAAGAGCGCAGCTTGGCGGTAATAAATCATCTCTGCACAAGCGTTAAGCATATCCTCCTCAGCCTAGCATTCGCCAGTGATATGCATCAGCCCGCTCCGCAGACGGATACACGAGCGGAGACGGAAGCGGAAGCTGTGCACACTCTCACGGTTGACATTACTAATCATATTTCCGTTTCCGTTCCCGCTCCCGCCCCTCGTTGCCCGCTCCATATGGTGTCTACCATATCCAGCGAGCGGGATTCTCACGAACCCGTGCAAGGCAGTGCCTCACGTCTCATTATGGCCCCGCTCTCATATTTACATGTCACATTCTATTACTCATCTTTCCGCTCCTATTTACTATAAAAGCCCGACGTCTTTACCATGTATGGCAGAGACCCGCACCCCACTGCAATAGATTTCATTTGTTGCTAGTTTGTGTCGCCCTCGCAGCCCATCTGCACACCAGCCTAGCTTTGTATCGCCCTTCGCCATCGATCACTGTCTCTTCCGACCATCGTCTCGTCTACGTCTACGCCTAGCCTACGCCAACGTCAACGTCCTCGCCCTCGTATAGTTCCGCATTGTTTGTCTGTCGCATTGATATTCTATCGTTTATAGTCGCTGCCGTCTCGCGTTCACCCGCCCGTACCTGATTGGGTTTGGGACTTCTTAGACCACCTCGCACACCCACGCTTACTGCTCCCGCTCACGGAGTGGTGTTGTTCATATTTGTTCAGCTCCGCTCTTAGACACGGAGTAGGCGTATCACCAGCAAGCAGCCAAGCACATAAATTAGTGTCTGAGTGACATTAAACTCAGCCGGAGGCTCGGAGAATCTGTTGAGCTTAAACTCCTCGATGAGATTGGGGAGGAGAAGTTTTCCGGATACGATGCCATCCAGGAGTCCGGCAGCAGCTGCCAGGTTATACATCTGCTTATTAACGCCCAGGATAAGACGCAGCTGATAAATATTATGAGGCTCGATCCTTTCTTCTCCAATAATACTCGCACCTTCGAAAGATGGTATCGGACAATTCGATTTCCAATTTGAAGGCAGACCGAATGAGCCCCTTCTTTATAGTAGGCAGTTTCGGCAGCACCGGTGATGGGGTACATGTCATCCAGGCAAGGGATGTCTTTGCCAGCCGCGACAATTATCTCGGAGATTGCAGTAGGCTCTGTGCGGTCCCAGGCCCACTTTGATACACTGTTTTGGGCAGTATACGGGGAAGTTGATTGTCGCGGATGAGATCAGCGGCATCGACAATGGTTATGCTGGCAAAGAATTGGGGCGAGAACCTCGTTTGAGGGTAGGGGGCAGTATAGGCTGCAAAAGACATGGTGGAAAAAGAAAGGATTGTTACGCCACGCCGAAAATTTGCATGTGCATGAGCACTCGTGATTGTCAAGAAATTGAAATTTGAAATGTAGTCAAAGGGGGAGATATATGTATAGTTCATAGGAATACCGGGGAATTGAATATGGGTTGAATAGGAAGCAGCTACAGTAAATTCAGAATACTGGTTCAGCTGCAATCTACTGCGTCTCGTTGAACGCACCATTCGAGAGTGAAGGCGTCCGAAACCATCAATTAATGGAAGATCACATCGCGATGACTCCCACCGGGCCAATGATGGACGGGTGACAAATAGAATTATCCGCTGAGTTGGGCGAAAAGAGCACCAGATTTTCGGCAGGTGTGCCCCGAATGATCGCCCTCACCCGGTGGCTCTGCATAGCCGGAGGAGGCGGATATTCGCATGGTCTATCCTAAAAATTAATGCGGACCATTTCAGCTGCTGATCCCCATTTCCTCGACGACATATTTGTCATCCAACATTACGGGGTAGTTTGGTTTGCGAAGACATTGGTTGTTGACTGGGAGGTAAGTCATCAATACAGTGATCTAAACCAACAGCCTTATCAAAATATCATTAGGGAATGTTGGATTTACTCTACCGACATCTGTTTGAGTGAGCAGCTCATGACGCTGCACTCTTTGCCTCAATTCCAAAGCTCAAACTGGGACCTCGCTGCAGTTGATCTTTCGGGCAAGTGTCCTTCACATGTGACGGGTGGGAGTCTTCGTCGGTTGTTGAGGTTGAGTCAGATGAGCTCCCAGACCTCATTGATTTTGATATGTAGACACTCGAGCTGTTAGTTGGTCATTAGGGCAGAGTTGCGCATCATCAATTTCGTTGACTCCATCATTGACTGACAATCACGACCGAACTCAACTGAACAACCATCGTCCGTGGCAAAATCTGGTGTTGTAAACCCAGTATGGTACATACGGGGGTTTTGGAAGATTTTCAGCTCTGAGACTCGACTCAAGTCTACTTGAGTGACTCCAAGTCGACTTCCATCGACTTCAAATTAGTGTCAAGTCCGGGGTCCAACTCAACTCAAGTCACCTCCGCCAAGTCGACTTGAGGCCCTCCAAGCTTAAGTCGTGGCAACACTAGGTTCATTAATACATTTTACACGCAAGACACTTACTATTTATATCTTCAATCCGCGACATAAAGCCGAGGCCACGCGCGCTGGCACTGGCATTTCCCCATACGCGATGTGATTGATCTGGTCGCGCAATTCCTGGCCTAAATGCATTCAACACCACTCACGAAGCACATTCTTCATGATATGTGGCGCTCATGAACCAAGGTATTCCGTCGCCAGCCCGACCTCAGTGCCTAGATCAACCCACGAGCCGTGGAGACCTCCGGCTTTCGTGGATCAAGATTGATCCCTTCCCGGTCTTAAAAGCGGTCTTGGAAGTAGATACCGGAAGAACTTAGGAGGATGAAACAGACTCAACGACTCCGGGATGATTTGTTCCCTTAAAAGGTGTGCAGGGGTCTGTCTGCATTGAATCGACTAGAAGATGGTGCAGCAGAAGAGACTTGCTAGGATATTCACCGTCGCTGGGGCACTGAATCTTGAGGGATTTATGGAGCCAATTCGAATTTCGTCCTAGCGTAAACGGATACAGATGCAGGGCATTGAGGATCCACAACGGATGCATGATACAAGTGGAATTGACAAACTTCGGTTGCATTCGGCAGATCAAGAGTGCGAGTCGCCCAACAACCGGATAGTAGAATCAAGGAGATCGGAGAAGTGAGATTATCCAGCGCAATAGTTTCAATTTGCAGAAGCAAAGTCTAGAGCGGCTGCATAGTGGACAGATTCCAGGATCCTGACAAAAATGTTTGCGAAACTCGTCGAGTCCTCGAATCTTGTCAACGTAATTTTGCGTTGTTCTCGCGCCTCGATAAGAAAATCCAGGTCGAAGGACTTTGGCATTCTGAACATAGCAAACTAGAGCCCATAGACTAGACCGGCGAACTGGAAAATTCAAGACGGAGCAAGGTGTGATGATGTATGATCCGGACGTCCCCATTAGGAAAAACCTCCTCTGGAAAATTGCCTCCAATTTGGGGCAATTTCCTTTCTGCTTTCCAAACCAGGCAAATTGGAGGAAATCGAGGGAAATATCCTCGATTTCCTTGGTTGGTTTAATATCCTTGTCATCGCAGAAATATGATATATATCTGTGTAGGTCAATGCTGAAAATTTTACCTGCCAGTAACGTGCCTTTGTCGTCATTTGGAAACAACAAGACTCTCCGTATCATCTGTTGAAAATGCAGCCTACAGTAGAAGGATAAAGACACAAAAATCGGAGAACCAAAGTCTCAGAGACTTTTTATCATACTTGTAAACCTACCAGTGGCTGAGCCACGCGTCTCCTTGCTCCCGACCTTGCCAGTCCTCCCAGCAGACCCAATGGCAACCTCTGACGAGTATCTGCAGCGCTGAGCAATAAAAGACTTATGGCTTAATGCACTGATCTGTGTATTTCAGGAGACCAATTCCGGCAGTACATGCTTGTTTGAAGGACGGTGCCGACACATGGAGTAAGTACTGGCTGTCAGTCTGCCGGTGATTGGTAGGTAGGTAGGTATATTCCGGCGCGGTCCCGTTAAGAAACAGCCGGGGCCCGTACTACATACATGTGTCAAATGTATGCTACGGATACCTTCTTTCTTTGACCACTTGAGCACCTGAGTACCCCGTTTGCACCTCCGACAACATCAAGTACCAAAAAAATAAAATACCGGTTGGATGATCAAGATGCAAACAGAACCCCAGGGTGGCATGGCCTCCAAAATCAGGTACGAGGAAAATAGGACCATTCCAGTGTGTTGGATGGAAAGTAGGTGCAAATGACCCGACACAATTCCTGGTCACGTGCACGGCCGAGGATGCCGACGGCCATTGTCCCCCGAATCGGGATGCTAGCGCTTTGAAGCCTGTGCCGTCAAGTTCCCATTTTGTGAATAACTACTTGTCTTGAATAAATAATTAAGGTGTGTGATTGAGACGCGTTGATTTATTGATGCCAATGGGCCCGTTACACGCTCACGTGCTTGTCTCTTGACGCGACGAAAGCCAGCGGATATCCGGTAACATGAGTTGTCTGTGAGACCATACACTCAACCATATCTAATCAAGTACAAATGCCATCGTGTTATCTCTTCGTCGTCTTTCTTCCTGATCACCTGCGGTTGCCCAAGTTGTATCGCGGTTCCGATTCGAGTTCTTGTATCTTCGCACGTCTTTCATCAAGTCCCTCGGTTTGTCTGTATTCTTTTCTTTCTTTGATTGCAGACGCGACAGGTTTCGGGGCATTTGCCGAGTTTAATATTGAAGAATTCGTCTGTTGCGAGCTTCCAAAGTGAACAAGTGCTGCAGAAAGATTTATCGGGGTCGGCAGGGGAAGGTTGACCAGCGGGCATCGCGGTGGCAATGTGCAGAGTAACGGTAGGTGGAAAATGCTCAGGCTCATGACCGCGATTGTTGTGAAAAAAATTGTTTTTTCTTGTAATTAGAAAATATATTTCTTTCTCATTGTTGGCGCACCGAAACACGAGGCCACAAGTGTCTTAATACAGCGAACAATGAGCCTCAGCTTTGGTCAGGCTTTCACGTGACCAGGAAAAGTGTCGGGCCCATTGCGCTTAATTGGAAGGACTGGCCTACATATTCACCGACGTCATTTGTTGCCCAATTTGGTCTGTTCGGGTTTATTAGTCCGATCGCCAGTGGAGCAATGGTAAGTCATGACGAGGTTTTGTGGAGAGGGCCGAGGCTCTCGTCGTTGTCCGATACAGCCCGAAAGAGCGCACGTGTGGTGTAAAGGCGGCGTACGGAGGTCTGATTGACAAGGTGCAGGGCCTGAATAAGCCTTTATACGTTGCTTACCTGGACCTGAGGCCATCTCCGAAGGCAAACGGCCAAGAATTGAGTGCGGTAGAATGATATTTTTCACTTCTAGAACTTCATTTTGCATTGCAAAGCCAATTATAGTAAGTACACGCCAAGGGGGCACCGGCATTCGAAAAAAAGATATAGGGCCGATTTTATTTTTTCAGACCCAACCGTTGGACTAACTAACTAACGTAACGGTTCCCACGCTCCATATATGGCAATTTCTCACGTGTTTAAGTTGCCGGACTTCTGCATCCTACCAGAAACCCCCAGATGCAAGGAAAATGGGCATTGTGGCTGCCTGGAATGTGTTATTTGTCACCAGAGGTCATATTCGACTGATCAGGATGTTTAAGAATATGCAGAAGCTTGTGCCAAACAAGACCACAACACATACCATATACGGATGTGTTACGCCAAAACGAATGAACACCAAGATTACGGCTTCTGACTGCCTGAAAGTACATTAAAGCATGGTTTAGGTAGTGCAGGAGCCCATTTCTCCTCACAGTTTGGGTGGTCAAATATTTTTTTCTCCGCCCTGGCGGCCGGACTAACTGACCGGCCCTTAGTCGCCGGTTTAAATGCCGGTGCCCCCTTGGTACACGCACCAGAGAAACTGAAGAAAGCGGCATGAAATAACGACAAGTATTAAGAACGCGAGGCTGGGCGAGAATTGGTCTCCAGGTGCAGGGCTGGAGGGAGGACGATGGGCGTGAAGAGCAAGCTGCGCCGGTTGATCCGCCAGCCGATCAACACAGCCACTGCGGCAATCTCTTTCTTCTCTCATCTTAACTTTGCGTGCGCGACTGGACCCATGAGCCGGCGTCAACACCTAGTTCTGCGCTCCCCGCCCATGTCGCGGTGCTGTATAGCCGACGCAGGCGATCTACCTGGACGATTTGGAGCACCTTCGGACTGTATCACGACTCCTAGCGCTTCTCCACTCCACAGCGCTCGCAGGGTTGCAGCTCGGCGTTCGATGCACTGGGGACGCGAATCGCGCGGTGTGGTGGTGAGGCGGGCTACTCGTGGGTGGGGGATGATCGATGATCGATATGATCGCTGTACGACGCGGAAACACCACTAGTCTTGCTTGACAGCCGCCTAGCATACCTCTTTTCGCAAGCTCCCTACCTTCCCTGGCCCGGGAACACCGCGCGACGCCCCAGGACCTCGACATCGGTCTCGCTGGAGCGTGGCGCTGGTGGAATGAGAAGATGGTCGTGCTGTGGAGAGGAAAGACGCGGTGCGTTCCCTTTCGCTTCCCTTTGTGCTTGCGCTGATTATGCGTCAGCTTTGGGTCTGGGCGTCGACGTTTTCCTCACTCCGCTATGCCGAAGCACCTGCTCCGCTGGCAACGTTAGCACTCTCGCCATCATATGAAAGTCCCGCCCGCCATCCATGGTTTCCGATTCCTCGGTCTGCACTACATCCTTAGCATGGCCCTTCCCGTTGTGGTCGACGATGTGAAGACCAAGTCGGCGTCGGGTGGGCACGTGGCATCAGCGTCGCGCGACAGTCGAGCATCTGCACGCACGGATGGTCTTGCACGGGGAGCCAAAGCGGGATGGCCACAGTGGAATCGTTACATGGCGCGACCCATGCAGTGTGGGGAGAATCTCGTCGCTAGCGCCGCGGAGGTACCCTCCTGGCTCGCCGCGGGTATCGACTTCGGCTCCTGTTTCCTGCCCCTCTCCTCCCACGTCCATCGACGGACGACGAGAATGGCACCGTCGTCCGATGCATTCAATTCCCTGCTTGCTCGTCGCGGTTTTCAGCAGCAAGTCCTCTTTAAGCAACCGTCGACACCCGCGCCTGCCGCGAGCACTTTGATGGGCTCGGTGGGGGATTGCTAGTCGGCTGCCTCCACCCCGCTCGGCTACACTTTCGCCGCCTTTTCTGCGTCCTCCTTGCTCGCGCGATACCCTGTCTTTACGTCCTTCTGGCACATGCGATGCGCTGTGGGTGGTAGAGCGTCGAGAGTTCGAAGAGGCCTGAGTGGTACATAGTGAGAGGGAGAGGCTGCGAGCCATCTGCGCGGATCGCTCATCGTGCGGCCTATCCCGGGCGCAACTTGCAGCGCTGCACTCGTAGAGCATCGTGAGCGGACGGGGATGGGAGGCGGGGGTGAGGGAACTTGGAGCGCGTGCGCTACGCTCTCCAAATGCCACTGTCCTGGCCTTCGTCGTTAATGCCCTTCACTTCGCGACATCGACTTATTCACGACCGTCCCTCGTGTTATTCTTGTCCATCTTCCTGTATACATCGATTCGTTGTATACCAAGCCACCTATTCTCTATACGCCCATCCCACGGCATCCATTTTGTTTACTCCGTCGTGATCGAGATTCGCTACTTGTCCCTTGAGTCCCGATTCGGCAAATATATTCCCTGATTTGGCCAATCGACTTGCGGGGAGAGCACACACACGCATATAGCCGAGAACATCGCTTCGATTCCCTCTCGATTGCTGCTCGCGCCTTTTTGGTACCGCACTGGGAGTGCGTAGTGAAGCTAGATTTGATGGGAACTCTAGCAATCGACTCAACACTGATTCTGCACTGAATCCAACTGTACTACTAGTAATGCGCTTGTTAGACGTGCTATTTGCCAACGGGCTTTTGGCTCGAACCACCGACTCTGCCTGAACTATGTGCTCTGAATAATCAATGACGGGGAGTGGGTCTATACTCCACGAAGACTTATCGTTCCATCTGGTATGTTGGCCAACTCTACGTCTCCCCGTTCCGAGGTGAAACTGGGTACTGGGTAGTCTGATCAACTTGGAACGAAGGATCAAGCTATGTTGGATCTTCGTTACTCATTTGGTGGGTATATAAACCGTTGAAGGTACCGCTAGTTCGTGAGTCGAGCGACGGAGACAGGCAACACATCTAGGAAGATGGAAAGTCAAAACTTAATTTCGGTCTCTGCTGTACACAAAGGAAAAAAGAAACAAACCGTCGTCGCCTCGCATCCGTACGCCGGGAATCGAACCCGGAGCTCCCGCTTCAAATGTCCAATGAGGTACGGATGATAGCGCGGGCGTGCATGCTGCACAATGTCCTGTTGTTTCCTAGGGTAAGCAATGGCGATATGTTGTTGGAAGGCTTATTCGGACGCCGGGAATCGAACCCGGCTCTCCCTCCGGAAAAGAATTATCCTCAAAATATGGAAGGAAGGGTGTGCACCACACACCACGTCCGAGTATGAACAATGCGAATCAACCACGCAAACGCACTGAGAGAGGGTTTGATTGAGCCGCGGATGGTATTGGTCTTCGAGCGCTGTACCTGAGTTGCGAGTCTCAATCGCCCGTGGTGGCGTCCGCATCTCGCGGTATCAGCCGTCGTACCCGCAGTGCGAGACTCCGGAAATGCCGGGCACGGTGGGGAGAGTAAGATCGATCGAGTCCTCGAGATGTGTCAACGCAGGTGTGCATGCGAAGTGAGACGTGAATGAGAATGAAAAACTCGCGGAACGTCATCTGCTTCACACTAAACGGGAGGGCGAGGCGCGATGATAAACTTGAATGCGAAAATATTCTGATTGGAAGATGATGTACATTTTAGGGACTTCGCAATATACTAGTTCGTGTTTTCAAAGGCAGGGTGAGTTCCTGGCTTTGGACGAACGAGATGAAAAATAAGGCATACCTGCTACAGTTCGGATTCTCTCGCTTCACCGCAAACCACCAATCGCGCCTCACAAAATCCCCACTGCAACCACAAACAATGCGCCAACTACACCAGCGCCGCGCATCTGGTTTCGATGCGCGGTGCCCGTGGAGGGGCTCGTAGATGGGGCGGCACTGCTGGTGCTTGCGGAAGCGGTGACTGAGGCCGAGGCCGATCCACTGGATGTGGATGAAGGCAGCGCGGATGACGAGAGACTGATGGGCGGCGGGACGATTGTCACGCTGCCGGAGCCGGAAGGCGAGACGGTGGAGCCGCCTGGAGGGGAGACGCTGACGCTGACGGTGCCGGTGCCAGATGTGGATGCGCCGGATGCGGATGCGGAGCCTGGGACGAGGGTTTGGGCAAGTATAAGCGAAGTGAGAGTGAAGGATGAATAACGCACCCGAGGCTGAATTAAGCATACATGAGGATGAATACAGTACCAATCCCGATGAATAAATTCACGCACCGAGAGCACACATCTGCTGTATGATATCGCTGATCTGGGTTTGCAGCTCAGGCGAACACGACGTCTGCCCCGCGCACTGGATCACGCTCGGTGCAAAGGAGGTGTTGGCACACAGGCACGCATTGTCGGTCCTAAAAAGTATATATATATATATATAAGACGTCAATAAAGGCGGACGAATCCACCATCCACCAAGATGAGACACACAGAGCGCATTGGGCCTGGGTTGCAGCCTCTTCTGCGCAGCCCAGCGCACAGTCCGGGAGCGCCGATATCTGGGCTGAGGCAGAGGCGACCAAAAGCAAGAGAGTAGTCGCTAACGTTGAGAAGGTCATGGTGGACATGGAAGACAGTAGCCTCGGTGGAGCGCCTAGTTTCCACAAGAGGTCACGAGAGGTCACATGGTTAAGTTTGACGCGGACACGTGATGGATACGTTTGGATCAATTGACGAGTCGCGCGTACTCGGTGGGTGCCGCTGCGAACGCAAATGAGTCTGCGGAACGCCTATTTAGTGTGTTCTGAATCGACGTACATACTCATACCTTTCCATGCCGGGAAATGCGTGGCAAGAGGGCGGTGATGAGCTTGCTGGAATATCGAAATCCCGCCAAAAATCGACCCAAAAACAAAACAAAAAAGTCAACAGCCCACGACATCGTCCGGGCGCGGGGAGTCAAACCCCGGCTTGCTGCCAGTCAAACAATTAGTCGCGTTCATTTCCCATTAATCTGGGCAGCCGTGCACCGTGCACCACACCCGAGCTGAAGATTGGACTTGGGTATGGTGTAAATTGAGATGAAAAGAGCTGAAAGTAGTTCAGTTAAAAGAATTGAAGACCCGCAGCTTAGACGCCAGTCTCGATACGTAAATCATGTCCACCCCAGGTATCCATAGTACAGGTCGAATGTGACAATGCACAACCACGCCTTGACCAACCGGATAACAAAAAGGTGAAGGCCAAGGACCGATTCGGGCACTGGCAATCGAATCTAGATCTGCTGCAGTCATCGATGTAGTTCACAATCAAGGGAAAGAGCTGTGGCCCGAGTGAAACGGGGAATTATTAAAGCTCCGACATTGCGAGCGAAATACCAGGTTGTAGAGAAGGAGTTATTATGAATCCCACCACCACGTCTCGGAAGTCTCGACAAACCTGAAAAGAAGAGAGAGAGAACAAACTGCTTATTCGGTCCCGGAAGTCGAAGCGAACCCCAACCTGGAAGAGCGCGCGCGCGCAATGTAGCGGAAAAGGAAAAGGAATATCAGTGGGGAAAACGAATAGAAGGGGGAAAAAGCATCACATAGCCGGCAGGTGCAGGGAGTCGAACCCTGGACTGCTGGGAGCATAGAGGATTTTTCCCCATTTATTCCACGCAGCTGTGCGCCGCGCACCACGACTGATTGGAATACCTTGTTAGATGAATTAACTGAAACACATTAAAATGACTGTTGAATTCACTGGCTACGTTTCCGCCCTCCGGGCCATGGTCCAGGGAGAATGGGACCCGGAACACATGTACGCAGCTGGGACTGAATGGATTGATTCATTTGAGTCGGAATGAGTCGTCTAAATAACGATGAGCATAATCTGCGAGACAGAGGAAGCGGAAGGAGAAAAAGGGACAAGGAGTTGAGAAATTCGGGTGCGGTGAGTCGAATCCCGTTCTGCCATCCCCTCACAGACAGATCAGCCATGCGCCGTGCACGATACGCGAGTCAAATAACGCTCCTGCGCCTGTGTACATGGGAGTGGTTAAATCTCGCAAGATCGGGTCTGGGGCAGCGAGGAGGAGATGGGAGTCACTGTCCGTGTGCTACGCCGCATCCTAAGTACGGCGACCGAAGGGGGGGGAGGGGGTGGGGCGTGAGGGAGAGGACGGGAGGAGACAACAGCTGGCCAGTTGGCGGGATTCAGCGGGGGGAGGGGTCCTACTTCCTAGAGAGGAGGAAAGACAGAAAGAGTGTGCTCTCAGCCGCAACGTGTGCCAAAGATGTCAACAGGGATCTGTCATCAAGAAAATGATCAAGAACCAGGGTGGAGAATACGGCTGAGCGGTTCACGTTGGATAAATCTGCAGCCTAAGAATATGGAGACCTGCAGAGCAGAATAGATGTTACGGGGGTCGTGGGTGGTGTAGAGACCAAGAAAAGGCGTAGAGAGAAAAAGCGACCTGAGGCGGGTTTTTTTTTAAAAGACCATGGGCGTTTGGATGAGCCAAGTACGAAGACTCCCCGCAAATGGATCCCGCACGCCGTCTACGAAAAGACGATTGCTTTACGTTGGTGGAAGAATAGCTAGGCCCGCAAGGATTTCGCAGTGAGATTGAATGTACATGTCCAATAGCAGATGGGCGACAGAACAGATGGGACGACAAGTACCATTGGGGGCCGTATTACCATCGGGAGTTGAACGTTGAGCATTGACACTAGAAATGGCCATGGGGTGAATCATATAGTCGACACAAATAATAATAATGCACCTAGTCGATGCACGCGTGAACTGGACGGGAAATTGGATTCATCCGTGTGCAATTGCGAGGCAGAGGGTAGCTTGGGTATTGTATAATTAGCTTGGCTCCGGCGGGAGTTGACGCCTCTCGATTTGACGGTAGAGCGGCGTGGAACGATTGCGCGCTGTAAGTTGGCAGTGACGGGATATAAGACGCAGAACCGAGCAATAAACTATACCGCAGAACTGCAAGCACAGTTCTGGGGTGGATCTTTCATTTGCGAGAATCGCTAGTGTATGCCAGCGGAGGGATGGTGGAATGCAGAGAGTGAGGGCGATGATCTTGATGGAGGAGGGTGCGTGATCAGGAAAGACCAGAGTTGAGGGAGTGATGTGAATTGGATGCCATGCATGAGTCTCGGGGTGGAGGTACTCGGCGCGGGGACGGGATACATAGAATGAGTGAAGACACGAGGACTAGAAACACTGGGCACGCACCTGAATGCGATGCCCGGACGATGCGGGGAACGTGGGGGACCCCTTTTTGGTATTCGTACTTGCGCGCTGGAGAAAGATGTAGTGATGCGAGCTTGACGGTCAGGTGTGGAGGGTATTTCGAGAGCATATAGTAACGTCCGGGGTTGGCATGGGGAGGGAGGATTGACGAGTAAAGTGTTTTGTGGGACAGAGCCAGAGGTGTGAGGACAAAGCAGCGGAGAATGCAGAGTCAGCACAGGGCGGGGCCATGGATAGGCAGGGCAGGGGCTATGTCGGTACACCGGATGTAGGGGTAGAGCAGGCGACGACGACGGAGTCGATTGTTGTGGTCCAAAGAAGAAACAGGCGCGCCGTAATTGATGGCGTGCGAAAACAACGGCCGGCAGCGACGTTGAGATTGATCCGGTGATCGACACAGCCACGCCGCCTCTTTCTTCTGCACCACGACTAACATTCGCCATTCGACGTTGTATTCAACTCTTGAGATCCTCTTTGCCTGGTCAAGTCACGCGGATCTTGTTCTCGCTGTCGTGCTCCTCTCATGGCCCTCAGCCTCTTTCATCTTCCCCGCTGCCACCCCTCCCCAGCATCGACCGCTGTGTCGGCCCTCTTCCCAGTTCTTGTTGTCCCATAGACGGATCCCGGCCCAGTCTATCAGCCAATCAATTCACTCACCCATCACATTCCTACATTCCTAGCTCTCGATTGGCGTGGGCGACGATCACATACCACTGTGTTCCGGATTTCATTTTCGTTTACCCGTCCTTCCGCCATCTCGACTCCACTTTTCCTGCCAATCTCTCCCTGGTTGCTCGTCTCGATTTCAACCCACTCCTTCCTGATTTCGACACATCCCATCTGCCTCCCATCTTTAATTCAAAATTCCGCTGCGTTTACTCACCCTTACCTCGCATAGTTCATTGCGTCTCCTTTGTGACCATTACAACACATCCATCCTCGTGCGTGACTCAAATGCTATCATCGTCGCGACTACTTACGCCCCGCGGGATGTGCAGTGGACAGGTGGTTGCAATGGTCTTCCTCCCCGGATCGCCGTCCTCACACCTCTTCAGGAGCCCATAGTCTGCGTCCGACTCTGTCCGCCCGCCTTCCCGATCTCCGTCCTTTACACTGCTGCGCGAGCCATCTGCATCTTCGTGACCCCGTATTCTTTTGCCCAGGGGAATCCGCGAAGCACCGTTCTGCCTCGGATCGGCGTGCTGGGACTCAGTTACGTCCGATTCACCCTTCCTTCACCCTCCCTTCTGTCCACTACCATACATGCTCTCCCTGCCAAGTATTCCTTCCACCTTCTCTTCTACCTCCCCGTTCCTCTCCATCCCTCAGTACATTGATATCCCTTTCCCGGCACAGAACTCGCGCGCCTGGCCCGTTATTGCCACTATCTTTGTTTTGTGCTGGGAGTGATCATGTCGATGTATATGCTGGGAATACTATGCTCCGCAACAAAGAGTATGTTCCATTCTTTGTCTTCTTCTCGTTCCTCCACCGCTCCACCGTTCTTCTGGCTGCTGTCTGGCTCTTCAGGTGCCACAGTCTCATCCCGCTTCCTGCTTCTCCGTGGCTCAGTTCATCTTGGTCCCCTCTTCTGCCGCTCCCGTTCGCTCTCGTTGTACTTTGCTGTCCATCTCAACGCGCATGCTCATCTCTTTCCACATCGCCGAATGTGAGCGTCATAACCATCAGCTGCTGCTCGGACCCCTGCGCCTTGCCCATTTGTCCTTTATCTCGCCTTTCTTCCTATCCCAACCCCCGTTATTCCCCTCATTTCATTTCGTTTCCTCCCACTCAAACATTCCTATGATTCCACCCCTATTTCTCCCCGTCCAATGCTGCGCACACATGTGCGGCATTTCCCACTCTTCCCATGCGCTCCACTCGTCTAGATACTATGTTTTCCTTGCGATCGACCACGCCTGCGCCTACTATTATCTTCTTCTTCCTCCGCGACTGTCCCGGCGATCGCAATATCCCCTGTTTGGCATGCGAGATACGCCACCTCTCATTTCGATCTCGATCTCGACCTTTGCCTCCCCTCTCCCGCCGAGACACGATGCATCCTCTTCCTCATGTATACTGTAACGCGCCTCTCTCCCTGGATGTAATTAATCTTGAAGCGCGGCACTCAAAGCCGATCCACGTTCATTCTCTTCGTTTGCGTGTGACATCCCCATACTGTACAGCTACATCATGAGAAGCTCTTCCTCAGCGCCACTGCCCTGAACCATCCAACCATCGAGTCTCCCATGATGCCCGTATATAAACCGCATAGAACTACCTTATTTCGTCAACCAGCATGGTCGGCTTACTCTCCTTCGTCTTTCTTGCAGCGTCGTCGCTGCAGAGCTGCAGGCTGCGGGTTACCCCCACAGAAAGACGAGGGACAAATTGTGCCATGCAGCGTGCACCATACCCGTGTGCGTAAGAGCGTTTGAATTCTCGCACCATCTGCATCAGGCTTGAAGGGGTCCTAGGACGGTCAGTGTGCAGCCTGCTACACCTGAAGAATCTTAGAGCGGCACGCTCAAAATTGCACAGTTGCAGCCGTGCCCCGGATATTAAGTGCCAGAATGAGAACCGGGCGCTGGGCGGTATAGCTGTCAATCGCGGAACAGATTGATGTGCGCGGAGCTCAGAGGAATGGTCGGTTTCTTAGAAAAATAAATAAAGACTCGAATCCAAATTTTGAAGGCCCCCATCCCAAAAGAAACCTGCTGTTTGGAAGCTTAATTCAGGGGCGGGGAGTCGAACCTTGATCTGCTGCGAGCACAAAGGCACTCCCTACCCAGTCCGCGCAGCCGTGGACCAGTGATTGAAATACCCGTTGGATGGATCAACTGAAACGCGTTACAATGACTGTCGAATTACCTGGCTGACGTACATAGATTAAATTTACTCCATGGATTGCTGCAGGGATGCAAGTTACAAGATGATCAAATGTGATAACACACCTACCACGCCAATAAGTTCATACACCCACCTCCAAACGCGCATTCATTACCCCTGTGTCTCAACCAAGGTAATAGTCGAGGTGGTTCCCCCCGAAATCCAAGGCGCAGTGATATGATGAGAAGAATCTGCGAAAGGGGCAGGATAAAGGGGAGAGGAAAAAAGAAAAGAAAACACACAAATAGAAAGATTTCGGGTCCGGCGAGTCGAACCCATCTGCCGCGAGCACAGTTAGAGGCTCTCGGAGTCAACGCAGTCATGCACCGTGCACCATACCCGAGTTGAAGTATCTGGGGGGTGTAAAATGAAAAAGGAGTAAAAAGGAGAGTGCTCAGCACAGACTTTTTGGGAAAGCACCGCGTTTCGTTCAAATCAATAATCATGCACATGCGCACACTTACCCGAATAAATACCAGTAACGGGGCCAACCTGGATTCAGCAAAAGAATTGGCGGTCATAATAGGTGGACACACCTCCACCAAACGCGGATTCATTCCCGGCGTGTCCCACCCAATCTGCTCGAGGTGATTCCCAGTAAATCGAGGGGGAGTTATCCGAGAAGTAACACCGATGAAGAAGAAGAGGGAAGAAGAATGGGAGCAAAAAAGAAAAAGAATCACAGAGTCGGCAGCGAATTCGGGTGCGGGGAGTCGAGCCTCGACCAGCTGCGAGACAAAACAAGAGACCCGAATGGTGGGGATAATTCCTGGACAGCGCCAAGTGGGTCTGTTTGGCGAGCACGGCTGTGGGGATCGGAGGCACCCAGGAATGGAACGAAACCATGCACAAAACGAGAAAGCGGAGGGAGGAGACGAGGTGATTTGAAAATGGGGACACGAAAGACATAAGAGGGGGGAGCGGTGTACGTGCCTATGGGCCGTGTGTGACGGGCATAACAAAGTCGAGACGGAGCCGATCCACGACAGAATCAGGATCCCAATCAGATGGGAAGACACGCTTTTTATGGGATGAACCATTGGCACAGTCAGTTCGACAATTGTGCCTGGAAAACAAGATACTCGAGAATGTGGGCAGAAATATTCACCGGACTGTGTGCGCCAGTCGAGACGTTCTAATCCTTCCAACAACAAAATCAGAGGCGGGTATTCAGAGCGCCCAATCTGGAATCGAGGAAGGCGATAAGGGCGGTAAAACAGAGTTGATGTGCGAGGAGCTTGACGATCCGCACAAACGGGGAGGCGCTGGAGTACTGTACTATTAAAATCAATTCGTCAAGGGGTGTGACGCATGACCCAAAGTTCTAATTCGTCAATTCGTCAAGGCGGCTCAAGCTGCGTGACATCCGGATCCCCCAAAATTTCGTCAACCCATAAGAATATTCCAGGAGTTGTGGTGAATGCATAGTGACTCAATGGAATAATTTAGGAATGACTAAGTTTGAGTGATGTGGAAAAATGCAATTTCTGCTCTTATACTTAAGTCAAACTTGCTCTGAACCACGATTTGAAGCCAAAAACCTTGAAAATAGGCAATAAATTAAGTGGGAAGTGTTCACAGTTAAGGAAAATTGCTCCAAGACCCCCTAAGAAAATTTCCAACCTACAGTGACGAAAAGTATATTCGTCAAGAGCCTCCGTGACGCGTGACAAGGTTGCAAAATTCGTCACGTCAAGTACCCCCGTGACGCGTGACTGACGAATTGATTTTAATAGTACAATACACATGTGCACGTGATGGGGTGGAAGGGGCGATGCGCGGCCGGTAGGAACCTTGATGTGAGGGCTACGGAAGGAGCATGCTGGGAGCACACTAGGGGGGATGAAGATGTGGGCGATCAAGGAAAGAAACTCGCACACAGGTAGGAGTCTAGGACGTGTCAATCGACTCGAGGGCACTGTCGGGTCACGCAGAAGGCTTCGATGTGTGAGGGCGAAGGGGCGGCATGCATCGGTGGTTGCTGTCGGAGATCCAGCCAGATGCATCCACGCGCACAAGTCTGCGGGATGAACAGAGGAGTCAAGAGAAGATTGTGATTGTAGACATGGCCGAGGTGCTTGATCAAACTTGTACTTGCTTCCAACCATGGCCTTCACGGCGCTTTACCTTTCGCAATTTGGACTCGGAGTCTTTTGTGCTCAGATACCAGTAAATAGCACCGCAATATGGTGTCGCTGTGCAGCACCATCTCCGTGATGGAACAACCAACAACACAATCACAAAAGCGACCTCCTCTGCGACTCCCTATTCTATTCGCCCTTCTATCGATTTGCGTCTTAGCATTGTGAAAGTCACTTACTTCACAAGAGGGCATTGAATTTCTTTCATGTGGATGTGCACAAAAACCAACTTGCCTGAATCCAGAAAGGTGAGAGGTCTACCTAGAAACGTATAGAAGTGGTTTCCTAGAAATTCACCGGTAGTAATATGACGAGATTGATCTGGGAGAAGATCGGCGAGAGAAAGCCCAAAGGAAAGGAGTGGGGAAAAAGAAAAGGAATCTAAAACACGAACAGAATCAGTGAAAGAGAGAGCAAGAGAGCTATCAGGGGGAAAGAGGGAAATCGCGACTGAGTGCGCAAATTCCGGGTGCAGGAGTCGAACCCCGCTGAAACGCTGTGCTTGCGTGCAACTGTGAAATCTAATATCAAAAGGAGCAAGACAATGTCTGCTCAATTTAACACCAAATAACCACAGACTACTACTCAATAATGTGCATGTGCGTGTGTTCAGGGAGGTAGGATTTGAAAACCCTTCAGGCTTAACAACAAGTGGTTGTAGTTGACTTCTACGCATATCCTACACAGTTGCTATATCCCGAAATTAAACCCCAAAATGTATGAAGGGCACCCAGTGCAAAAATGATTTCTTTCCTCTAGACTGCTCTCGAAGTTTCTGAACGGCAAGATGCAACGCTGCAGCTGCCCTCGTCGGATCCAGAGGTGATGCTTCCAATAGATGGGCATAAACATCACTGGCAACTTGTGGGGCATCATTGTCCATGATGGACCACATCGTCCCAATGACACCTCGGTATCCTGCCAGTAACATGCCAGCAGCAAGATGAACCGACTCATCTTGGAGCTTATGGGAACCAGTGGCGGTTTGACATGCAGAGAGGAATGCCAGGTCAGCATTTGGGAGAGATAGCTCGATAATGTTTGAGAGTGTCAACCGTGAACTTCCGGCAATGAGGAGGGCACTTTCGGTTGGAGAGGTGCTCTGCAGCCCATGGCAGGCGAAATGGACCCATCTGGACTCCTTCATGCCCATCTGAACATTTCTTATTGTGGCCATATCTTTATCCAACCGCAGAACAGGAACTTTTCCCTTAGCATGGTGCTCAATAGCCTTGATTTCTTCCTGAGTTCCTGGGATGTAGGACTGTCCCTCAGCTGACGGTTGAGTGACAGCAAGGAGTTGAAGTCCGGCCTGGGAATCAGATTGTGGGCGAAACCCTTGGATTAAGGCAGTCAACGATGGTGTATAGGACGAAATCAGGAAGTCAGATAATTTCGAGCCAATGGCTGCTTCACCATAAAGACCTGCTGCATGGATAGGAAGAAATGCTAGTGGCCCTGTTGGACACCACCAGATACGTCCCAAATCTTGGCTCACTGGAGTCTATGGATATCATTGGGATGGGAATTAGATGTGTTGATTTAAGTAGCTTACCGTAATTGCGAGTATATTGAGGACCGGGCGAACAATCTTAAACCAGATCTCAGAGAGAATATGGGAAAAGATATCATCCGGAGCCATATCTCCCTCAATGGAGCCATGCAACCTATCATTGCGTCCAGGAGTTCCCACAATTGATGCCAGAGATTTCGCCAATGCCTGTGCCTCATGGATTGTGAAATCACTCAGCGGGACATGGATTACTTCATCTGCAAGGCCTGGCATGAGTATCAGAGCATCACATCCATATGCACTGATATTCAAGATGGCAACAGGGCCCATTTTGCGGCTTGCGAGAGCTCAGAAATTGGCTTCGGTAATAGGAACCTCTCAAACCCTGGCAGTTCTCTAATCTGTTGTAAGACACCATTCCTTTGAAGAGCGTGGGCATGGGATCGCTGTGCAATAGACTGAAGCGACTGTGGTTTGAAAGCATCAGCACCAGCAACACCATTACTCCGGGTGCCAGCAGTTTCTAGTAAGGTGGAGAGATAGACAAGCTGATCAGCAAGGTTAGGATGGTTCTCCCTCAGCTCATCCACTGGTGTGCGCAGATCAAGAAGCTGAGCCCAGATAACTGAACGACCCTGGTCAAGCCACTCCACTGCCTTCTGGTAGTCATGCACTGCAATTGCAGCTGAAGCAGCATCTCTCACAACTTGGCCTGCCTGCAAGAGGTGATGATGCCGATCGGTTATAGACAGCCCCAGCCATGCCAATTCGGGCAGAAGTTCAATGGCAGTAGTATATGCACAGAGTACAGATGAGGGTTGGTGAACATAAGCATATTTTGCCCACCTTCTGGCTGCTTCAAATCGTATGCTGGCAGGGCCTGTTGTTGAGCATGCAGCTGAAGTGTAGTGAAGTAGCAACTGCTGAGAGTCTTGAGGATCACTGAGCCGCTCAAAGCGACGGAAAAGTGAATTGCCAAGGTTTGTCAACCTCCTAGCCTTGTCAGGGTGGTTCTTCGGAGTAAGTTGGACAGAATCCTCCAACATGGTGATGGCCTTGTTGAGGTCACTGAGATCACCTAGCTGCTCAAAGCGACAGAAAAGCGAATTCCCAAGGTTGCTCAACAACAGAGGCTTGTCAGGGTGGCCATCTGGAGTGAGCTGGACAGCATCCTCAAACATCAAGACAGACTTTTTGATGTCACTGAGATCACCAAGCTGCTTAAAGCAACCCAAAAGTGAATTCCCAAGGTTGTTCAACAAAGAAGGCTTTGAGGGTGACCATCTGGAGTGAGCTGGACAGCATCCTCAAACATCAAGACAGACTTGTTGATGTCGCTGAGATCACCAAGCCGCTCAAAGCGACGGAAATGCGAATTCCCAAGGTTGTTCAACCTGGAAGGCTTGTCAGGGTGGCCATCTGGAGTCAGCTGGACAGCATCCTCAAACATCAAGACAGACTTGTTGATGTCGCTGAGATCACCAAGCCGCTCAAAGCGACGGAAAAGCGAATTCCCAAGGCTGTTCAACCATCCAGGCTTGTCAGGGTGGCCATCTGGAGTGAGCTGGACAGCATCCTCAAACATCAAGACAGACTTGTTGATGTCACTGAGATCACCAAGCCGCTCAAAGCGACCCAAAAGTGAATTCCCAAGGTTGTTCAACAAAGAAGACGTTTGAGGGTGGCCATCTGGAGTCAGCTGGACAGCATCCTCAAACATCAAGACAGACTTGTTGATGTCACTGAGATCACCAAGCCGCTCAAAGCGACGGAAGAGTGAATTCCCAAGGCTGTTCAACCATACAGGCTTGTCAGGGTGGCCATCTGGAGTGAGCTGGACAGCATCCTCAAACATCAAGATAGACTTGTTGATGTCGCTGAGATCACCAAGCCGCTCAAAGCGACCCAAAAGTGAATTCCCAAGGTTGTTCAAAAAAGAAGGCTTTTGAGGGTGGCCATCTGGAGTGAGCTGGACAGCATCCTCAAACATCAAGACAGACTTGTTGATGTCGCTGAGATCACCAAGCCACTCAAAGCGACGCAAAAGCGAATTCCCAAGGTTGTTCAACCTCCCAGGCTTGTCATGGTGGCCATCTGGAGTGAGCTGGACAGCATCTTCAAACATCAAGACAGACTTGTGGATGTCGCTGAGCTCACCAAGCTGCTCAAAGCAACGGAAAAGCGCACTCCCAAGGCTGTTCAACCATCCAGGCTTGTCAGGGTGGCCATCTGGAGTGAGCTGGACAGCATCCTCAAACATCAAGACAGACTTGTTGATGTTGCTGAGATCACCAAGCCGCTCAAAGCAACGGAAATGCGAATTCCCAAGGTTGTTCAACCTCCCAGGCTTGTCAGGGTGGCCATCTGGAGTCAGCTGGACAGCATCCTCAAACATCAAGACAGACTTGTTGATGTCGCTGAGATCACCAAGCTGCTCGAAGCGATGGAAAAGCGAATTCCCAAGGTTGCTCAACCTGGAAGGCTTGTCAGGGTGGCCATCTGGAGTGAGCTGGACAGCATCCTCAAATATCAAGACAGACTTGTTGATGTCACTGAGATCACCAAGCCGCTCAAAGCGACCCAAAAGTGAATTCCCAAGGTTGTTCAAAAAAGAAGGCTTTTGAGGGTGGCCATCTGGAGTCAGCTGGACAGCATCCTCAAACATCAAGACAGACTTGTTGATGTCACTGAGATCACCAAGCCGCTCAAAGCGACGGAAAAGCGAATTCCCTAGGCTGTTCAAGTATCCAGGCTTGTCAGGGTGGCCATCTGGAGTGAGCTGGACAGCATCCCCACACATCAAGACAGACTTGTTGATATCCCGCAAGCTACCAAACCGCTCAAAGCGACGTAGCAAGGATGTTCCAAGGTCTGCAAGATAGATAATATCCCCTGGGTCATCCCGCACTGCATCCTTGTATGCACAGACTGCCTGGTTCAGGGCATCCACAGTCGCAGATGCCTGGTAAGACATAAGCTGAATATCCCCGAGGATATTCAGCAAACGAGCCCGGTTGTCATTGCTTTGGCAGCACAGTAGAATCCTTTCATGCATCACCCAAAGCTGCAGAGCATCCATAGAAAATTCGGCCTTTCTGGAGTCTTCATATATCTTCTGGAGCTCACTTTCGATCCCATGAGAGGTCACTGTGGGTGGCTCAGATGAAGGTCTGACATGATATATTGACAACCTCACCTGTATTCTCTGGCATGTCAATGAGATCTAAACCAGGTATCTCCTGCTGCAACACCTCAGAAACTGAGAAACCAACATTGAACTTGAGGGAGGGACCATCGGGATTCACTTTATTGAGCTCAAGCTCGAAGGCTACAATGTAATTCTGAGTGACCATGTTCCAAGGTGACACTGCACCTACACAGATTCGATTCCGCGGATTTGAGAATCTCCTCTCGCATGATTTCAGCATGACCAAGAAGTCGAATGCCCTCAGTTTTACTGTGGCGCAAGGCTGTGACTAAGAAAGTGCGAGGATGGGGTGGGCTGCGAGAAAGAGAAGTGTGTTGGTGAATCCGAAGTGTCTTGTCCAAACGGCACCCTACACTCACATGTTACACCCCAAACTGAGTTTCCAAGTCTTTTGATCGTGCTCCGACGCCACAAGCACAGTTTGGAGGAAAATATTATCCTCAATGATGAGCTGGGCAAACATTTTCATGTCATCCGGAAGATCATCATGGGGGTTAGTCAAGGACGTGATACGGATATCTATGAGAAGGGACTGAGGATTGGCAGCATCAACATAGGCAGGTCCTTACTGTGAAGCTTAATGCTGATTGAAGGACATGAATCAACAGTATCGACAGGATGTTCGGGATACTCACACTGTTTTCAACTCGGACATGATTGCGAGGCGAAAGGTCGAAAGGCTTGAAGGTGAGGAAGTCGATCGTATATATGGCAGATATCTACCCCATACCAAAATAGGTACAAGGTGCTGTAAAGGCATGGGATCATCGATACCGGATCACTCCGAATTATTTGCCTTGGACCCCAATCTTAAGATAGTTGAAAGCATGTCACGAATTGGCAATGCAACGTACATGTCCGGTGGCGTCGCTCCCAGCCCTTCCATCAGCGCCTATCTCGCACCCCGAGGATGACAAGGCACAGCGAGAAGGTGGCTCCCACTCGAAACCTCCGTCCAGATAGACTCCTCCCGACACCAACGTCGGCAAATCTCACTCTGGCGGTGTGTTGCAGAATATCATGCATGCATGCGTGGGTCTCACCATCCTGTTAATTTGGCACCGAACCCCAAAAATATAAAGGCTTTGCTTTAATCACACAGCACGACAGCTGGCTGACGGTGGCGTTTCATTTCCCGCTCTCGCCATCGGGGTTAAAATGCTGTATAGAGCTGTAACCTGCTACGTAAAGGGCTGGACACCATAGCTCGGGATACTGAGACGACGTAGATGAAATCTAGGCAGCTTGCATGTTCCAGGATGAAGACATGGAATTTCAAACATGGAAGTTGAGGGACGTCAATTTGGCTGGGGTCAGTGAAAGTGACGCCAGACGTACGCCAGTGACGCCACACTGACGCCCTCTGACGCCCGTTGCCGCCCTGGCGTCACTACCGTGATGCCCCCCAATATTGATTGACGCCTTGTGTGATCGGCATTTTGTGTCACGCTGACGCCCCATTGACGCCAACATTTTTTTACGGCTCGTAGTGTACTAGTCGTAGTAGACCACAAGATTTGTTGGTGTAACTATAAACTCAGTCCTCTGGTCGTAGGTTGTAATAAAATATCGCGGTAGTTCAAATGGTACTATATAGATTTAAGCATTCATAAATATATACTATGCCTTCTTTTTTCTGAGGCGAGTACTTCTCCGTGCATGAGGCGGCGTCGGCTTCGGCTCGTATTTCTTGGAGCCCGTTTCCTTCCTCCTCTTCGGCGCTGGCCTATTCCCAAAAACATCCTCAGTAACAAAAGGCCTCTTCACTCCCCGTTGCTTCGCTGGTGGAAGTAGCGGTAGATCAGCAGGCAATTTGATGGTGCGTCCGTTGTACCCAATGTTGACGGTCGGGAGGGAGGGAATGATCTCCGGGTTCCACCCCCCGTCACGATGATAGAAAACCAAATCGGTCGAATTTTCAAAGACTGTATGAGCAGCTTTGAATCTCGCCTCCCACTCCACGACCCCACTCGTCGACATCTGGTTTTCAATCTCCCTTGCACAGACAACTGGGTCAATGGCAAGCCACATTTCGTGCAGTCCCTCGATAGCTCGCGGTTGTGATAACCGGAGTCAGCCGGCTTGAATCTGCAGGAAAGTTTCGCCGTTCAAATTCCAGGGCTCATCCAGGGAGTGCATGCAGGTTGTTCGAGTTGGGATCAAAATCCTCCTGAGCCATTCTGAGACACGATCGGATAGGAATATCAAGTTGACTCACCGGAGTTGGACTTCTGTGTTCGGAGACCCGGACTTGGTGATTTGAGACATAGTCCACAGCGGAGAAAGACCCGTCAGGATGGTGAACCGAGAAATGTGTGAAGATTGAATGAGAGTGAAACCCGTAGTGAATGAAGACAGCGCCATCACGAGAGCGAAACAGGGAGGACTCAACCCCGCATGCGCG
The DNA here is from genome assembly GCA_029378395.1 of Mycena leptocephala. NCBI lineage: Eukaryota > Fungi > Basidiomycota > Agaricomycetes > Agaricales > Mycenaceae > Mycena > Mycena leptocephala. The sequence continues at coordinate 205,633 of JARJLF010000253.1, read as the reverse complement.
AAGATACACAGTCTCTCCACACAGAGCACACATTTGCTTCGATTGCCGGTGACGCTCAACGGCTCTTGATGCTGGTGCAAGTTGCATGGAACATGTTTGGGTGTAACATTCAACAACACCCAAGCATTGGCGGGGTAGTTCATGACCCCTCTGCCATGTGCGAGCGTTTTTGGAACCACGATTCAGTGTGGTCTCTAGTACCCAGTTCGTGGCGAGTTGGTTGGTGTCCCACAACTGCTGGTGTGAGACATGAGAACGGAATTCTCCGTCGGGCCAAAAATCGTACGTAAACGCAATCAGCGAAGAAATGAGAGCGTTTAAAAGTGCCACATAACGTAAATTCGAAGACTTGGGGTGACAAGTATTGACAAGCAACTCATTGGCTCTGATTGGTGAATGGATTTCTCATTGAGCGAATTCTCCGTGCCTCAACATGCATCCCGGGCCCTACCAAATGAAGCGCGCGTGACGACGCATCCATTGGCGCCAGAATTGTCAGGTATTGATTGCGTGGTGACAGCGAATGCCCGAGGATTCAGGCACGAATCGGGTGCTTTCGGACCCCGCACGCACTGTCACGCAGTCTACCACGTGTCAGAGCTCCCACATAAACGCCGCGGGCACACTACCCCTTCCACCTTGCCTACCACCACCATGTCAAACCATGAGAAGTTTACGACGAGGAAAGGAGAGAACAAATCTGGGCTGAAAAGTCTGTTCTGGCCTCCCCAGGGCACCAACAACCACGGCGCCCAGCCGCTGGAGAGCAAGTCCTTTGTCTCGCCGTACGCATGCATGCGCTGATGCCGCCACGGGCAGATTCTGGTCAAGATAGAGTTCCTGGCCCACAAATCGGGCAATCTGGTGGCATAAGCAGTGAGGACGACGGAGAAGTCGGTAGCTCTGGTACGTCACGCGCCTAATCGCAGTTGCGCACACACGTCTGTTGACCCTCCGTCGCAGAAATTCCGCGCGCTTCGACAAAGGGTGGTGGGTTCAACCATCGCGTCAGACATCTGAATCCATTTAACGCACCTTCAAGGTGTTTCCTTGCCTGACACATTATCCAAAGACATCAAAACTCAGTGGAAGCGAAAAATTTGCAAAAAAGCCAAGCTCACTTGGCAGGGCCTGCACAAACTGGCCCAAGTAATCGAACCTATGGTGCCGAAGCCTTTCGATACTCCCCTCACGGTTTTCAACGCGATCTCAGATGCGGCGGAGGTGCGAGCTCCGCCGAAACATCTTTCGAAAATGCTCACGGTCATCCCTCAGAAATATTTCGACAACGAGAAGGAACTGAAGGATATGATGGAACAGCTTTCCTCTTGTCTTGAGGAGGTAAATCGCGGTCTTCTCCGAAGCGAAGACTATGGCAACGACTTCGTGAAGAGCAGCGAGCAACTGGCGAAGTGCGTCGCACAATACACGCATTATAATTTTGACTTATGTCTCCAGGCTGATTGTGGAAGAGGCTCTTGAAATCCACAAGATCCAGAGCTCATCTCTGACTGAGAAAACTCTGGCGCAGGATGACGTCACCCAGAAAATTTGTGATTGCTTATATCGCCTGAACCGAGGCACGCAAGAACACCATGTAAGTAGAAGCTCTTCTTGCGTTACAGTCTGTTACTCAGCGCTCCAAACTAGCGGAACATGACTCAAATTATCATTGCGACGGTAAACCAGGGGTTGGAGCATTCATTGGTTTGTCTCAGTGTTTTAATCTTCATTCCACTGCCACCGAGATGCTGTTCTCAGGCCTCAAAGTTATCCTTTGCTCCTCAAGCACTCTTTAAGGGCGACCAAAAAGCTGGGGTGCCATCGAGACGGGCATGCACGCCGAAAACACGCGAGAATCTGCTTCACCACCTCGAAACCTGGGCACAGGACACATCCGCTGACTCTTCGCCTGTCTTCTGGCTGAGCGGCATGGCCGGTACCGGCAAGTCCACCATCGCCTACACGCTGTGTCAGAGTTTAAACAGTTGTGACCGCCTGGGTGCGTCGTTCTTCTGTTCCCGAAATGAGGAACAGACTCGCTCCCGAAAGTTCATCATTCCCACCATCATCCGGCGTCTTCTGCGCGTTTACAAGCCCCTCGTCAACATCCTTCGTCATGTTGACCTTGATAGCGTCAATGCTGTTTCCGACGATCATATCGATCAACTCCTTGTCCAGCCATGGTCCACATCATGGCAGCCCATAAACGAGGCACCATTTGTGATCGTCATTGACGCGCTCGACGAGATCGAGGACAATCAAGGCGCCAACTTCATCGAACAGCTCATCAGCTCGCTCTCTCGGACGCCGCTGCGCGGGCTCAAGTTCCTACTCACCAGTCGCCCTCATCCCGATATCAAGAAATCGTGTGACCAGCTCCGAGCACGCTTTCGCTTGGAGGAAATCAAACCAATCGAGGTAAAAGAAGATATTCGGCGCTTCCTGTGTGAGGAACTTTCGCATCTCGAGCAAGAGCTCGATCCCGTCGTCGAGGAATCGGGTGGCATCTTCATCTATGCTGCGACAGTCGTACGGCACATTCGTCCACCTGGTCTCAAATTGACGGCAGGAGAACAAAGAGCGCGGCTCAAGCAGCTGCGTGCAGTTGGGTTTGGCAAGGCAATCACAGCCGACGAGCAGCTTGTTGATTCTCTCTATGAGACGGTAACTCGTGAAGCACTGCGGAACCCCGGACCGGAGGTTAAGATCCCACAACGGGTTCTATATGCAGTTGTCACAGCGAACCACCCTCTTACCCTTCAAGCTCTTGCTTCGCTCGTTGTCGATGCTTCCGAAGAGGCAGATGAAGAAGCAATCAACGACAATCTTGAAAAGGTCCAAAAGAGTCTTGATAGCCTTTATGCGGTGCTCTATGTCTCGGAACGCGACGATTGTGTCTACGCATACCACAAATCCTTCGATGATTTCATCCTCAACCGCTCACAACTGGCTCAATTGGCCGCCACTTATTTTCCCAACCGCACACAGGAGTGCTTTGACATTATGAACAAGTCACTCCATTTCAACACCTGCGATCTTAAATCGTCGTATTTACTCGACGAGGAGGACGAAGGGCTACATGAGCGGATAGCGACAAGTATTGGGCCTGAGCTGCGCTATGCCTGCCGACACTGGGCCGGACATCTCACATCAGTGCGGCACAATGACCAACATGTCAAGCAGCTGGCTGCATTGCTCCTGGACTTCAGCAGGCTGAAAGTGCTCTTCTGGATGGAGGCGATGAACCTACTTAAAGCAGACTGCCGTCATGCATTACATCAAGCCCATAGCTGGTCCCTACAGGTATGTGTCCCTAATTGCATTAGTTCTGTGTTTTGAGGTAGAAGTAGATCTCAGATACTGAAGAGCTGATTGGATACCTAAGTGCTAGTCGGAGGCTGTGGGCATCGTTTGCAGCTGGTGAACCTTCGCTCTCGACACCGCATCTCTATGTAAGCAGCCTGACAGCAGAACTAGCAATGTCTGAATCCTCAACTCTCGTGGCATGGCGACAACATTTCCCTGGGTTACCCTTCATGGAGTGCAAGGGCATAGCCAGGATTGCCATGCTGATGAGTGCAAAGGGACACGCCAACTCGGTCACATCCGTGGCGTTCTCTCCAGATGGCACACGTGTCGTGTCCAGCTCCCAGGACAAAACCGTGTGCATCTGGGATGCGACAACTGGTGCCATTCTGGGGAGAATGGAGGGACACACCGACTCGGTCACGTCCGTGGCCTTCTCTCCCGATGGTGCACATGTCGTGTCTGGCTCCAGCGACAGAACCATACGCATCTGGGATGTGACCACCGGTGCAGCGCTGGGGAGGATGGAGGGACATACTAGCTCAGTCAGGTCCGTGGCGTTCTCTCCCGATGGCACACGCATTGTGTCCGGCTCCAGCGACAACACCATGTACATCTGGGATGCGACGACTGGTGCAGCACTAGGGAAGATGCAGGGACACACCAAATCAGTCGCGTTCATAGCCTTCTCTCCCAATGGCACACATGTTGTGTCTGGCTCCAGCGACAGAACCATGTGCATCTGGGACGTGATGACTGGTGCTGCACTGGGGAGGACAGAGGGACACACCCACTCAGTCACATCTGTGGCCTTCTCTCCTGATGGCACACGTTTTGTGTCCGGCTCCGATGACAAAGCCGTGCGCATCTGGGATGTGATGACTGGTGCTGTGCTGAGGAAGATGGAGGGACACACTGAATCAGTCATGTCTGTGGCCTTCTCTCCCGACCGCACACGCATCGTGTCTGGCTCCTACATGTCCCACTCCCATGACAGCACCGTGCACATCTGGGATGTGACGACAGGTGCCACAGTGGGGAGGATGGAGGGACACACTGGCTCGGTCACATCCGTGGCCTTCTCTCACGATGGGACACGTGTCATGTCTGGCTCCGACGACAGAACCGTGCGCATCTGGGATGCTACAGCAAGTCCCACCCTGGGGAGGATGGAGGCACACACCGACTTGGTTAGGGCTGTGGCTTTTTCTCCCGATGGCATACACATTGTGTCCGGCTCCCACGACAACACCGTGCGCATCTGGGATGCAAAAACCGGTGCTGAGCTGGGGAGGATGGAGGGACACACTGGCTCAGTCACATCTGTGGCCTTCTCTCCTGATGGCGCACACATTGTATCCAGCTCCGATGACACCACCCTGCGCATCTGGGATGTGACAACTGGTGCCACACTGGGGAGGATGGAGGGGCACACCCACTCGGTCATGTCTGTGGCCTTCTCTCCCAATGGCACATGTGTCGTGTCTGGCTCCCATGACAGAAGCGTGCGCATCTGGGATGCGACAACTGGTGCTGCGCAGGGGAGGATGGAGGGACACATTTACCCAGTCACATCTGTAGCCTTCTCTCCCGATGGCACACACATTGTGTCCGGCTCTGGCGACAAAAGCATGCACATCTGGGACACGACGACTGGCGCCATGCTGGGGAGGATAGAGGGACACATTTACCTGGTCACGTCTGTAGCCTTCTCTCCTGATGGCGCATGCATTGTGTCCGGCTCCAGCGACAAAACCGTGTGCATCTGGGATGCAACGACTGGTGCCATGGTGGGGAAGATGGAGGGACATACTGGCTCGGTCAGGTCTGTGGCCTTCTCTCTTGATGGCACACGCATCGTGTCCGGCTCCGACGACGAAACTGTGCGGATCTGGGATGCAACGACCGGTGCTGCGCTGGGGAGGATGGAGGGACACACCCACTCAGTCACGTCTGTGGCCTTCTCTCCCGACAGTGCACGTGTCGTGTCTGGCTCCTACGACCAAACCGTGCGTATCTGGGAAGTGATGACCGGTGCCACGCTGGGGAGGATGGAAGGACACACCAATAAGGTCAGATCCGTGGCCTTCTTCCCTGATGGCACATGCTCACGGGACAGCAATGCGCAGCTTTCCTGCACCCTGGAGGAAAGCGGGTGGTTGGTTCTGCATGACAGCATTCGTCTATTCTGGTACCCACCTCGACTTCGACTCACGCTCCTCATCTCTCCCTGCATCCTTCTCATCTCCCATCACGGCTATGCTCGTTTGGATCCCTTCTCCGTTCCTCTCGGCCCAGACTGGGCTAAATGCTATTGCCCCCGTCCAACCAACCTACTCAAATCCATTGTTATTGGCATCCTTGGATATGTTGTTATCGCTCACTTCATGTGGTACTACGTACGACCATTGTTCTTTTTCTTCTAACCAAGACCCCCCTCGCTAACATACATTTCTTGATTAATTATTCTGTGTGTCCTCCTCCATCTGCTATTCAAGTTGTTTGGTAAAAAAATACAACTTAATTGTCATGAACTACAGTAGAACCTCTGAATACGAGCAAGTGAACTGTCGCATTCGGTTTTCATAGATTTGGCAAGGTTGTTTGACACATTTTTGAATCTAACACGTGCGGTTCTTTCATTTAAACGCGCAAAGACAGCTTTCAGTAAATGGAACATTGGATCTGGCCTGTCATTTTCCAATCTGTGTCTTTTTTAGTGTTGGGTATGGGTACGGGTGAATCCGCCGGGTTTCCGGGCCGGGTCGGGTCGGACGGGTCCGGGTCGCGGGTTGGGAGCATATTGAACCCGCGCTGACCCAGACCCTACCCACAGTATACAAGGGTTCTTGCTGGTCAACTTTTTTGACAGATTCAGGTGTGGAAAACATGAGATATGAGCTCTAAATAATGCTCTCTCTGCCTCTTTTTTGTTAGTACTTTGCTACATTCACTGAATAGCACCATCAATTACAGATTGATGCCAGTTTCTTCAGTTCTAATATTATTCCAGGCCTGGAAATCTGGACTCTAGCTATGGAATACACGTTTCTTGGAGATAAACTCGCCGACCTTCAGTCCCGTTCCTTCCTAGGTGATGATACAAGGAATAGGGACAGTAAACCCTTGAGGGTTATGGAGTGAGAGTAAACCTGTATGTACCCGTACGAATTCGGGTACGAGTTTAAACCCTTACCCGCGGGGTACGCGTTTGCAGGGTAGGGGTCCGGGTTGCAACTTTTCAACCCGGACCCGGACCCGTGCCCAACACTAGTCTTTTTTTAATAGCACGACAATAGATAGGTTGTGCAAAAGCCGCACGAGCCGCATGCGGAATTTTGTGCATTGTGCAATGCTGCGGCTTTTGCTTTGCTGTTCTTGGTTCTTGTCTTTCAAAGTGCCTTCTAAATCTCATATTACACTCTCGAGAGTGTCATGTTTTGGATGTGCACCTGTGGGAGGCCGCATTTTTCAAGCATCACAAAGGCATCCACTCACTGTTCCATACTTTCACGTCTGCCATGCAGCAGAAGCAATGCCAAGGATCTTAAAAAGGTTTCCCCGCCAAGTTTAAACAGCTATGCGCCGTGCGCTGTACCGGAAGTATACATTATATTTTATTGGTGTTGGTTTTGACGCCCGATTGGAATAAGGATCGACTGAAACACATTACGATGACTGTCTACTATCTGAAACTCCGTACCTGGCCACCCTACCTAGTGTTGACGCGGCTCGGCTACGGCTGGCTCCGAGCGGAGCTGACTAAAGCCGGCTTCCACAGGCTGGCTCACGGCTTAGCCAACGGCTCAACCCAAAATCGTAAATCACCCTTATTACGAGGAGTGCGGCTTTTATAATAGGTCATATCAGGGTGCCAACCCTCCCAGTGAATGCCCAAACTCGAATATCTCCACTATTAACTCTCAATTTGCTGGGTTGACAAGTTTGGTGATCCTGTCGCTTGGGTCACGCTAGAAGGGAGGGACCAAATGGGAATAAATGTGGTCAGGAGCAGTCTCAGAGCTCGGAGAGCGTATGGAATGTAGGAAACACTTCTCATTCACAAGCAACTGACAAGTTGGCAAAATGCAGTGGAGCTGCGGCTCAGCCGTGGCTTGATCGGCTGGCTCCGGCTGGCTTATTTTTGGGTTGGCTCCAACGGCTAGTCGAGCCGAGCCGAGCCGCGGCAACACTAACCCTACCTAGTTGGCCACTTGGGAGCTAGAAGGCCAGGGCTCGGCAATTACGACTGAGCATGATATACGAACAGAGTACGACCTCCAACGAAGGTCCAGACTAAATTTCAGCCGACAGTGATCGGTTGATCAAAAGTCAATTTCTTGCCATCGCCCCACTTGCCGTGGTTATTTCTCCACCATTTCTTTGTCGATCCACGACTTTTGGGGCTTGTTCTGATCCCCCAACGCTGGGCCTCCGTGTGTGATGCTACTGGATGGCAATGGCCGCACTACTATCTTTTACACACTCAGGAGAGCACGACTGCTTTTTTTCGGTCAGCCATGCTGGCCACCCTGGCGGTACACGATACCGCCATGCTATCGGTCTGAAAGCTCACAGAGTACTTTGTACCATCCAAACCTTCTGTTTTGAGAGGTATTCCGAGATTTTATCCATTCATCTCTGAGAGTTCTGCAGGCCATTATCTCAAACCACCCAATTTCGGTCTTGCTAAGAGTCAGATTTTCTGGAGGAGCTACCGGCGTCTTGTAATGGAATTGTGTGCTCAGGACATCCCAATACTTCCCATTGAACAGCCTGGATCTTAATTTGACCCATCTAGGCATTTCTTCTACTTGTAGGACAGGTTCATTTAATGACGCTGATTTTGGGTTTTGGGTTTGGCACCGGTCGAAACCAGATTTTCTGACCTTTCATATGCTCCATATATACACCACAGCTGTGTGAGATAGTCAATACGATCTCCCTCTATGATTCAGAGTGCAGGTGGCGGGCATTTGAGAGCTCAGGCCATTATTTAGCGGGGTGGCCAACTAGCCTGTTATCTGCGCCTGTTCAATCTCACGAGGTAGGGCGAAGAATATAGGCGAAGCTTTTTCTGGTATTTGAACTAAGCTACTATTGATATAGGCTGCAGTCGTCTCGAAACTAAGGTGCTGAGACACCCCAAGCTGCGCTGGACAATGAAACACGGATATCGGGGCTGCTTGAAGCGTAGCGGAGTTGACGTAACTGCCATGGGTCGTGATATTCGTTAGTGGGCTGGAGATTCAAATGGCGGAAAGTGTAGGTGGTATGAACTAGATATGACACGACTAATCAAAGGGTTTTTTTAGACCAACGCGATCGCAACAAGATGGTAATAACTGAAAGAAACAGAAGACAGGAAAAAAGTAGACTGTGTAGGGTTTCTCGTTATATGCTTTTTTTGTATTTGATTTTCTCCCCATTTATAGAACCACATATATGAGATGCTTCGGCATCTGTGAGCCATCAATCGACTTTGGGCAAGTGAATATTTCCACCTAGAAGGTGTGGAGGTAGTCGCCGACGATGCACTTGAGGTGGTCCATGATCTGGTCACCGGCAGCCCCGACACCAAAGGCCTTGGCCATCTCCGCAGCCTTGCCGGCTGTCGCAGAACCAACGACGGTCTCAATGAAACGGTGCTGATGATTTCCGTCAGTCTCGCCTCTGTATCAATTGAAATACTTACCTGGTAAGGTTTGCGCTCCTTATCGTGGTAGACGATAAAACGAAGCTCCCCTTGAGCATTCTTCTGCCCGTACTGCAACCTATCGTTGACTTCCAATTTGTAGCCCTCTTTTCGACAACCGATGAGAACAGCAGGATGGCGAGTGAAGTATAAAGCCAGCTCACCGCCCTCGACGAGTTCTCCGACCTTGGTGATGTGGCTCGGGTTCGCCTTCGTGCTGCTCCTGTAGTACTCTGCGGCGATGAAGAAAGGAACCTGCTCGCCTGCAACGAGGTAAGGTCAACTAATCTAGATTGAGCGCAGGACAGCGACTAACCGGTGGTGATGTTGTCTGCGGTAAGTGCATAGTAGTCTGCTTTGCGCTGAGACATGTTCTGCTGCCAGTTGACGTGTACTGGGGCTCCAGCACTTTCGGCGTCGAGTAACGGGACCATGATCTCTTGACCAGATTCAACGGGAGAAGGCATAGTAGATGAAGTGGTGGGGATGTGATGCTTTGAAGAATGAGTGGGAGAGTGTAGCCAGGAGCTGATGAGTTGAGTGATAAAACCGGTACGCCTTTTATACATCGGAGATTGATTCCCTAGACCGCATATGTGAAAGTAAACTGGTCCGGCCTCTGCACTACACCGTCTCGCCGTAATGACATGCGACACAGGATGTTCATTCAAGCCGCCCAGTTTCCCTGTTGGAGTGGATTCTATTGATATTATGCGCAAAAGGTGGGAATGTATTCGGCTAGTGCTTCTGCTGAGTCAGAGTGCATGCGGACCCCTGACCTAGACCAGGAATTATACCACAGCCGAACATCTCCTAATTTTGCCTGTCGACGGTCCATACAACTACCATTCGCCCCTTGTTTTGAAAAACCCTATTTGGGTAAAAAGAGGAACGAATTAGGTACGCATGTCTGGGTTAATACGTGCTTGCGGTCGGCGTTTCCAACTTCCGACCAACTCCCAATGCGGAACTCGCAGGGACAGATTGAACTAGTAGAAGAATTAGTTTTTTCTTCACAATCATCTCATTTCCACGTAAGTATTTTACTTCGCTCCGTGGTCAGAAACTACAGTAATGTAATCACGGACTCAATAATCCAACAACCACGGCACTCGGGGGAACTCTCCTTGCTTACAATCATGTCACTCGCGATGTACGTGGCTACGAGTTCCGGACCAACGAGCAAACGCAATGTACGACTTTCTACTTACCCTCAAAGGACCTCGCGTAACGTACGTTTCAGACGCTGGGCTCGACGCAGCCATATCCCTCGCCTGTTCAATACTTTGACTATAGCGCTGGTTTAAAAACGCAGAGATGGCGCAGTAACAGCATGGCATATGTTTAAGAGGAGGGCTCGATCAGAAGTACGGTGGACGATGGGCGACTATACGTGGTACAGATCCATCTCATATCCTTGAACAACCCATGTACATGCTTTGCATTTAACATTAAATAGCTGCAATACAAGAATCAGCTCGCATAGCCGGAAACAAAACTACGAGTCCACAAAAAGACGATCAAGAGACTGAGAGTATAAGAGGCATCCAATATGAAAAGCATTCGATTCCCGTCGAACTACCAACGCCAGACGATGTAAAGCAAAACAAGACAAAAGCGTAGACGCAGAGGATCACCATAATGACCGCCCAATCGGCTACCGTCGCCTACTGGCGCCTAAAATAAGCGCGGCTGTTCGGCGGTGGTTCGGCGAGATTTGACAGCAGAAGGGCTGTCAAAACTGTGTGACTGCACACCGCCCTGGAGCTAGCACGGCAAGCCTCTATCGAGTCCTCATTCCAGGGGCATTGAGGTATGTTCCTTGTATGGACAGCTGGATGACCCCGGTTCAGGGCGTACATCGCGAGCGACATGACTGTAAGCAACCAGAATTACCCCAGAGTTCCGCGGTTGTTGGATTATTGAGTGTGTGATTACATTGCATTGCACAGAGCGAAGTAAAATACTTACGTGGCAATGAGACCCTGAACACAAAACTAATTCTTCAACTGGTTCGATCTGTCTCTACGAGTTCCACCTTGGGAGTCGGTCGGAAGTTGGAAACGCCGACCGGGATGATCCGCAAGCACGCAGCTTAGACATGCCGTTCCTCTTTCTACCCAAATTGGGTTTTTCATAACAAGGGGCAAAAGGTAGTCGTAGGGGCCGCCGACAGGCAAAATTAGAAGATTTTCAGCTGTGATATAATTCCTGGTCTAGGCCAGGGGTCCGCATGCACTCTGACTCAGCAGAAAAACTAGCCGAATGCATTCTCACCTTTTGCGCATAATATCAATAGAATCCATTCCAACCGGGAAACTGGGCGGCTGGAATGAACGTCCTGTGTCGCATGTCATTACGGCGAGACGGTGTAGTGCAGAGGCCGGACCAGTTTACTTTCACATATGCGGTCTAGGGAATCAATCTCCGATGTATAAAAGGCGTGCCAATTTTATCACTCAACTTATCAGCTCTTAGCTACACTCTCCCCCTCATTCCTCAAAGCATCCCATCCCCACCACTTCATCTACTATGCCTTCTCCCGTTGAATCTGGTCAAGAGATCATGGTCCCGTTGTTCGACGCCGAAAGTGCTGGAGCACCAGTGCACGTCAACTGGCAGCAGAACATGTCTCAGCGCAAAGCAGACTACTATGCACTTACCGCAGACAACATCACCACCGGTTAGTCGCTGTCCTGCGCTCAATCTATATTAGTTGACTTACCTCATTGCAGGCGAGCAGGTTCCTTTCTTCATCGCCGCAGAGTACTACAAGAGCAGCACGAAGGCGAACCCGGGCCACATCACTAAGGTCGGAGAACTCGTCGAGGGCGGTGAGCTGGCTTTATACCTCACTCGCCATCCTGCTGTTCTCATCGTTTGTCCAAAAGAGGGCTACAAATTGAAAGTCAATGATAGGTTGCAGTACGGGCAGAAGAATGCTCAAGGGGAGCTTCGTTTTATCGTCTACCACGACAAGGAGCGCAAACCTTACCAGGTAAATATTTCAATTGATCCAGTGGCGAGACTGACGGAAAATATCAGCACCGTTTCATTGAGACCGCTGTTGGTTCCGCGACAGCCGGAAAGGCTGCGGAGATGGCCAAGGCCTTTGGTGTCGGGGCTGCCGGTGACCAGATCATGGACCAACTCAAGTGCATCGTCGGCGACTACCTCCACACCTTCTAGGTGGAAATATTTACTTGCCCAAAGTTGATTGATGGGTCACAGCATCTCACATATGGTGGTTCTATAAATGGGGAGAAAATCAAATACAAAAGCATATAACGAGAAAACCTACACAGTCTACCTTTTCCCTGTCTTCTGTTTCTTTCAGTTATTACCATCGTGTTCCGATCGCGTTGTTTTCAACAAAAAAACCCCTGTCTGCCCCACATACATGATCAATCGTGTGATATCTAGTTCATACCACCTCTACTTTCCGTCATTTGAATCTTCAGCACACCGAACGAATATCGCGACCCTGCTTGTTCACCATTGGAACGTGCACAACACTTCTAGCCTCCGAAGCTAATTTTTAGGTCTCATTTCGCATTCGTCCGCCTTGCTTATTTTTCCACCGCGCCCGCCAAGACCTTCGCGGCACTTACCTCTTGCAATTAGTGAGCTTGATGTTTGTGTAGGTCCATATACACACCGAACGTGGAGGACATCGGTGCCAAACATACACAGCTGTGCACCGTGCACCACGCCTGATCGAAATACCTGTCGGATGGATCAAGTGAAATGTATTACAAGGCTTGCCATGGCTGGCGACTAGTATCTCGCACACTAGTCGCGGGACTAATAAATTTGCTCCGTGATATCTGTAGGTAGCCAAATTACAGGATGATCGAATGTGATGACGCACAAACCATGCCTTGGTCAACGAGAACAAAAAAGAAATATGAAACCGAGAAGCAGCGAATTCGGGCCCGGGCAGGCGAGCCCCCGGCCAGCTGCGTGGTGTAATATAATGGGGGTAACCTGCGCAGCCCTGCGCCGTGTACTACGACCGAGTCAAAGTATACGGGGGGAGTAAAATGAAAAAAAAAAGTAAAAGGGTGAGTGCTCAGCACAGATTGTGGGAAAGCGCCAGCGCCGCGTTTCGTTCAAATGCGCGTGTGCACACAAGTAACTTGCGAGATGGATGAGGGCATCGACCTAGATCAACAGTGATAATAATTTGACCTGCATCCACCAAACGCGCAGTCATTACCGGTTCGCGACCGATCTAGAGCTCGCGGGTTACACACCGTTACAATGATTCGACGAGCTGAATCTGTGAGGGCAGAGAGACGGGGAGAGAAAAAAAACAGGTTCGAGTGCGAGGAGTTGAACCCCGCTCTGCTGTGAGATGGCAACAAACAAGAATGTCACTTCGCGCAGCTGTGCGCCGCGCACCAAGGCCGATTAAATTATATAAATGGGGGTGTATGGAGATGTGGTACAAGTCCGAATGCAGAGGGGTATATCCCCGGTCCTTCGCGGGGATGTTTGGCGGGAACGGGGGCGGCACATGCAGAACCAGCCAGCCAAGTGCAATGGGGAGGCACACGGACAAAAGCGGATGGATGAGACGAGTTGATTTCAATATTAGGGCGTGGAATATGGAATGTGGGTCAGCTAGAATATGCCGAGATCTGCGTGGAAACTGGTTGGCATTACAGCGGCGAATGAAACAAAGGGGGAAAGCCCAGAGAAACAAATATGTGCATACTGTTCGAAATATCATGTTATAGCTTCCAGTCAGTTTAGCGTGTGCATGCGAACGAGGTCAAGACTAGGGTTGGGGTCGCTTGAACGCACCAGACCGAGGACAGCGAGTGGCAGGGTACAAGATTTTTAGGGTTCGTCCTTGACGCACAGAGAGGCGCCACAAGGAAGAAGGGGAGCGGGTAATGCCGGTGGAGGGAGAGAAGGTGGGGACGGCGCGCTTGAGGCCGTGCGCTGCGGGGAGCCAAAGCGCCTGAGACGGTCCAAATGGAACATCGTGATCGCGCTTGGATGCCGTTGGCACGGAGGGGAGGGAAGGCTTATATGTTTGAGGATGTGCAGCAGATGCGTTGTTGCGGCAGGCGGGAACAAAGATGGTCTCGAGGTGATTGGTGGTAAACGGGAGGGGCGGGCGGAAGGGGAGGTGAGGCGCGGGGTGCACCGGAATGGCGGGACAACGATGATTGGAGTCAGCGAATGTAGCTATATTTAGTGCTTGTACATCGAGATAATTACTAGAAACCGGTGTTCCACATCCGTGAAATGCTACCTGCCTACCTATATACCTACCGTACGCATATCCCAACTTCCGGCACGAAAGCCAGGCCAGAACCTGATCAATAAATTGAACACACATTTCATTGCAAGAAGCACATTGACAACATTGGATATGACGAAAGCTACGAAAATGTCTGGTTATGCTCAAGGCCGTAGGACCGACCGAGAGGATAGCGTAGAAATAAAATTCCGAGAGCAAAAGCCATGTTTTCGCTACCTCTGCAACTTTGCTCGCCAAACAAGCAGACGGGTCAGAATCACAGGCAGATCGACACTTGCCAGCGACAGAAAACAGGCCGGTAAACGGGGCAGTATGAGGCAGCCTTCATCGTTGCAAATGTGATCGTCCCCGAAATGAAGAACACAAGGCCGAAGGTCTGAGTTTTATCTAGTGGGGACTTACGAAAGGCTGTGAATTATTTGCTAAATTTGTCACATTTGTGTGCTGAGGTTGGCTCGGGAGCGGCTGATGCAGTGTGCCAAAGGTCAGTACCACTCACACCAGCGAAAAGCTTATCTTGACCTATGTCAATATGTTAGCAAAGAGTAGATAAACCTGAAGAGAAATTAAAGCTTGCGGATTCTTAGTAATTTAATTGCGTGCAAAACCGGCGCGGAAGTGGCCACAACCAGAAGCCCTTTTAGGACTCGCGTATTTATTCTTTGTCCGCGAGCACCGAAAGTATTGCTGAAATATCAACTTTCAACAGGTGTATTGACCTAGGTCAATATCTTTTCTTTCTGAAATTTACAATAGTGTTTGTTTCAAATGGGATATTAACCTAGGTCAATACATCATTTGAAACAAAGACTTTTGTAAATTTTAGAAAGAGAAGGCATTGACCTAGGTCAACAGGCCCGTTGAAAGTTGATATTCCAGCAGTTCTTTCAGTACTCGTGGACAAAGAATAAATACGTGAGTCCAAAAAGGGCTTCTGATTGCGGCTACTTCGACACCGGTTTTGTACACAATTAAATTACTAAGAATCCGCAAGCTTTAATTTCTCTTCGAGTTTGTCTGCTCTCCACTAACATATTGACATAGGTCAAGATATTCCTTTTGCTGGTGTGACTGGCAGAGAGGCAAGTGAGAGGATAATCTGTGGCAACAACTTGAAGGACATGGTGGTTTTGGACAGACTCAAAGGCCGTGTTGCGTTGCATTTGGTTGACTTCTTTGTTTGGGGGCTGCATTGTCCAATTTCGGTGCCACCGTGACATCGTGACTTCACATCTTTCCTCCTCCATCTTCCCGCGCTCCACTCACATAATCATATCACTGCCGCCCTCTCATTCTCGGGTCTCGCAGCCCCCAGAACAGAGTGTAAGCTCCTCAATCAAGAGAGCACTTCAGATTCTCTGTCTGGGCCGTCCTCACACCTTGTTATGCCACCGGGAGTCCCCTGATCTCCCCCAGTGAAAAAAATCTGAATAGGCACGATCAGCACGATCGCCCGCTTTCTGTTCTTTCGACTCAAATAAAATCTGGGATTGCTTGGTTTAAATGCTGTCATAACATGGTATATTCCCGACTCTTATTCTCAATTTTAATCCGCCTGTTTCGACCGAAGGTCAATGCCATCACTAATATCCTCACATCCCCTTTCCTCGTCTCCGGTACACCCCGTACCGCGTCCGCCGTGGTCAATACGAACTGTTTTGTGCCAACACAATGATTCGATCGGTTTGATGGGCTGAATTGGTTGATTGACTCAACGCGGCAGCGTAAACGGCTGAATCGGCTGAATCGGCTTGATTGGTTTAACTAGATTAAGTCGCTCAATTGGCTTAATAGCCTGGTGGTAGGAATAGTACAGTCTGTAGTACTAGCCCAGTTAAATTGGTTTAAATGGTTTAAATGGCTTAAGAAAAGTTCTTGCCAAAACACATTTGGCTTAAACTAAGCTGAGCAGGTGACAGACTTGACGCCACCGCAGCCAGGTACCCGGACATCCCTGAAAAAAAATCGACGGCTCGGCGGGTGGTCTACATAGCCGTGCGCGGAGGCCGGCGCTACAGCCATGTGCAGCGTGGCGAGGACGAGTGAGGAGAGGGCGAAGATGTTTATCATGAACGGTGAATCGAATGAGAAGATCTGGATGTTCTCGATATAATCCCAAGACTGTTAAATACATCAATGAATGAGTTAATGTGCCATAGGTAACATGAACAGGTGGTTACTCACTGGAATTGATGCGGCTGGCAATGGGTTTGAGAGTTCTACATCATACGGCTTTTATGTTGGCAGGCTCGAGCCACGATCCGGGAGAGTAAGAAGTGGGGTATTGACCAGAACTATGCGAAATGGCAGCGAAGCGGGATAACCCCAAAAACCCCAAGACGAGCAGATGAAGTGAACAATGAATTACGTCCATGTCCGTTTTGCTAATGCGAGAATGTTGACACTCCACCAACTTGGATCACACGCCGCAGGCGAAAAAAAAGTTCCGATAATGTACTATCACTTTTTCTGGTCACCACTCTACCACCCAGTTAATGATGAGTTGATGCATATTGTGCTCCACCTCCCACTTGAGAAACAGCCGAAAGTTAAGTTCCGGTCAGCTGGCGAAATGTGTTAAAAGTATACTTTCTCTGCCACCGTTCTATTTCCGAGTTAATGATGAGTTGATATAGACATTTAGACCTTCGGCAACAGAACAACGCCGCAGGCGCAAACAAAAACGTCCCGTAAAATGTGTCACACTTTTGCGATTCCTCCACTTCTGCTCCGTGTTTCCCTCGATTGCAATTTTTAAGCTGGTGCGGCCCTATGGCAAACATACTGTCTCAAAAATAAAATGTAACAATGTGTTTTGGGTTTTGAAGTTTCCACATCATTGGATCAGCGGTTGAGTGAAAAAAGCAGCTTAGTGGGAGAAAAATGGCAATGGCACCATGACCAA
The DNA here is from genome assembly GCA_029378395.1 of Mycena leptocephala. Lineage (NCBI taxonomy): Eukaryota > Fungi > Basidiomycota > Agaricomycetes > Agaricales > Mycenaceae > Mycena > Mycena leptocephala. Next base: position 188,449 of record JARJLF010000253.1, on the reverse strand, counting down.
CCAGAGAGAAAAAAAACGATGAGATACTTCGCTGAATAAAGATCACAATGTGAACCTGCTCAATTCGGTGTGCCTGGCCACACCGCAGCATCATCCTTCACTTCCTCAGACTGAACCCAATGCGGTGGGACAGCCGGCAATCATGCCGAGACTTGTCGCCCGCCGAGAACTTGTAAAAAAAGCGACAAAATTCAAGATTAAAAAATAAGCACCCGATGCACAGCACGACATAATATGTCCTCTGTGTAGATGTACAGGTCGTATACATTGTGTCCTCGTATCGACAACGAGTGGAGGCATCACGCAGTGGAGAGCAGCGAGCGTCTGACCACTGCCAGATTGATTGAGAGGAGTGTCCATGCAGTCGCGGGAAAACAGGGTACTGAGGGTTACTGTTCCCCCACATTCATTTCACTCGAAACTCAGCCTTGGTAGATGCAAGATCGAAGAAACCCGCCGTGTGAAGCCGAGAATGATGTGTCGATGGGGCTGATGGAACTCCAACAGTGGGCCGGCATATACTGCTCCAGGACACTCCAAAATTCATCAAGTGCGTATTGTGGTTTTTTTTTTTTTTCCTTTTTCTTTTTCATGCGTTATTATATCGCTTCATCTCGTGTTTTTGAGGCAGTACCACAATGTGTTTTGTTCCGACATTTAAACCGTATTTATGAGACAGTATACGGCCATAATGCGCTCCTCTTATGATCACATCTGCTGTCAACAGATTAGCACACACCGGTGAAAGAGAAGATCCGGGCAGGTATCTCAATGCACCGGATGTACGTTCCTCATGGTACACTTTTGCGATTCCTCCACCCTTGCTCCACGTCGCCCTCAATCGCAATGTTGAGTTGGTGCGGACATAACGCGCTCCTCCTATGATCACGTCTGCTGTCAACAGATTAGCACACACAGGCGGAAGAGAAGATCCGGGCAGGTAGCTCAATGCACCGGATATACGTTTGCTGATTGTGCACTTTGCGATTCCTCCACCTTCTCTCCAAGTCGCCCTCAATTGCAATGTTAAGTTGGGGCGGACATAACGCGCTCGTCCTATGATCACGTCTGCTGCCAACAGATTAGCATACACAGACGAAAGAGGAGATCCGAGAAGGTAGCTCAATGCACCGGATGTACGTTTGCTCATTGTGCACTTTTGCGATTCCTCCACTTTTGCTCCAGGTCGCCCTCAGTTGCAATGTTAAGTTGGTGCGGACATGACGCGCTCCTCCTATGATCACGTCTGTTACAGATTGGCGCATACAGGTGAAAGAGAAGGTCCGGGCAGGTGGCTCAATGCACCGGATGTACGTTTGCATCTTCAAAATCCGCGCAGCCTACCTTTCTCACCCGTTTCCATCTTGCTTCCAGCAGCCTTGGAATGCACCCGAATGAATGCGTGGTCCTAAAGCAGAAGCCTGGGTAATTAATCGTTGAATGCCTGAGGGCGAACACAGAAGAATCATCATGGAGGCCAATGTACTCTTCTGGGCCACTTCCGTCATGACATTCACGACTCAGCTCATTACAAGGAGCACCAAATTGCTCACTAATCCGCAAATCATGACTGCGCCGTCAGTTTTCGGTCTATTCGTATGGTGAACTGCCTCAATAGTTCATTCCCAGCTCGATTGGAGAGCGCATCGAGATCTTTGGAGATGGGAACGTCCCTGCGGCGTTCAATGCGTTTCCCGAACAGTATAATTGCAACGGGTTCTGTCGCTGGTTTGAACTCCCGCGCTGAACTCGAGTGGGGACGTGCAGACTTGATTAAATATATGCCATTTATGCTCTTTGACTGTTATTCTCGCAAAGCTGCTACGCTTCTCCTGTTCGACCAGAATGTTCAAATAATCGAAATACCTTGCGTGTTGGATTTTTCTACGTCGTGGAGAGACCCCAGTAACCATTTCAATGGATACAACATAGGTGAGCGACATTTAAACTGATACTTGCCTTTTTAGGCTGACTCGGAATTGGACACGGGTAGCGTCGATGTATTTGGACTGGAAAATTTAGATTTCACCATAAACTGGTGCAGGTTGCTCGGGGGTAACTAATACACTTTCGGGCCAAGTCGAGTAGGTGAGAATCCGTTGAGTTATATGAAAGCTTTGCACCCACCTTTTTGGACAGTTTTGATGGAGACAGCGCCGTCCCCATCTTGATTGGAATCCTTTTTGGCAACAGCACAGATAGTTGCATGGTGCCTCAACGTTCAAGATTCCTGCAGAGGAGTGGATGATTTGGGTAAGAAATGACAGAGTTCACGAGTTTTGCGCTCACTCTTCGGTTAAATTGGGCCCGTCCTGCGCGAGCCCGGTATCCATTGTAAAATCCCGGAAACAATGTAGATGGGGCAGAAAATATTCTAACATATTTCGCCAGCTGACCGGAAATTCACTTTCGCCTGTTCTTCAAGTGAGCATAATATGTATCATTAACTCGGTGGTAGAATGGTGATCGAAGATAGTAATAGTACATTACCGGAACTTTTCTTTCGCCTGCGGCGTGCGATCCAAGTTCGTAGAGCGCCAACATTCTCGCATTAGCTAAACGGACATAAACTTAATTCATTGTTCACTTCATCTGCTCGTTTTGGGTTCTTGGGGTTATTATCCCCGCTCCGCGGCCATTTCCATAGTTCTGGTCAATACCCTACTTCTCACTCTCCCGGACCGTGGCTCGAGCTTGCCAACATAAAAGCCGTATGATGTAGAACTCTCAAACCCATTGCCAGCCGCATCGCTTCCAGTGAGTAACCACCTGTTCATGTTACCTATGGCGCATTAACTCATTCATTGATGTATTTAACAGCCTCAGCATTATATCGAGAACATCCAGATCTTTTCATTCGATTTGCCCTCCATGCTAAACATCTTCGCCCTCTCCTCACTCGTCCTCGCCACGCTGCACATTGCTGTGGCGCCCGCCTCCGCGCACGGGTATGTCGACCACCCACCGAGCCGTCAAGCTCTTTGCAGGGATGTCCCGGTACCTGGCTGCGGTAACGTCAAGTACGAGCCGCAGAGCGTTGAGGCACCGAAGGGCTCGTTCAAGTGCAATGGCAACGGCACGCGGTTCCACGAACTCAACGAGGAACACTTGTGGGTTGATTATTTCACCTCTTTCCACCCGGGTGGCGCCCCTCTCTCCTTCACGTGGACGCTCACTGAGCGCCACGCCACCGCCACGTGGGAATACTTCATCCTAACCGAACACAACACCAAGCTCGCCTCGTTCGACGACGGTGGCGCCAGGCCTCCGCACTTCACGGTGGTGCACCAGGTGCCTCTGCATGGCTACACTGGCAGGCAGACGATTCTTGCCCGCTGGAATATTGCCAACACCCAGCATGCGTTCTATGCCTGCGTTGACCTGAATATCAACCACTAAGTTGAGGTGGTTGGGTACGTTTCATCTGACTCCCCTTCACATAGCAACTGATCCCTTATTTCAGAAATAACTGAAACATTAATTCCATACATTCCTTTCATTCCCTTTATCGAATTCTGCGCGCATCTGGGTAACCAATTCTATCAAGTGGCCTTTCAACAGGACACCCTACGCACTTCAACAGTGTATTCCATGGACTCCTTTACTATTCACGTCCCCTACGGACCGCTATGAGTTTCCCTCGATCAATGTCATCTTAGCAGTACTTGACAAATTCATTTGTTTGACAAGTCTCCTGTTTCCACACTGATCGCAACCGCCCGCAGGCAGTTCAAATTACCCCGTGGCCTACTTAAGAAACTCTAAACTGCTTCAATCCTCAGTCTTTTGGTAGCTACAAACCGCTCTCGTCCGAACACCTGGCCGAAGCTGCGCCATGAAGGGCGCGATTGCCATGCCGAGACCGCTTCTTGTTCTCGGTGCCCTGCGCATCCTCAAAGGCAGGCTGACCACCGTTACCTTGACTGCCTCAGTGGCGAGGCGATCTTTACTAGGATTCCGATCCTGTCGACCAACAGCAACCTCAAATTCCGCTGCCTGTTGTGCCAGGCATTGAACCGTACGGTGTGACAGCACCCAAGATAATCGTCCGACTCACTCACTGCTGCACACAGTACACAGTACGCCGGTGCTAACTGGGGGAATGGAGGTCTACGGGCATTGCATGCCGGTACATATATCTGGGGCCCCGACTGCGAACTTGCTGGGAGATTAAAGCAGAAGTAGCTTACGAGATTGTCCACAGCCTTGCGCCACTCCCGTGTGGGAGGACTATCCTCTACATCGTGCCTACTTTCGACGCCGTGTTGTTGAAATTAACCGGCTGATATGAGTACCTGCGCTAGGACCTGCGGGATCCGGAGTGTGAAAGTGCATGCGTGCTCAGACGAGTATTATACAGATTCGTATGATAGTAGGATTGTAACGCGCGCGAGATCTGCGTAAGATTCCCACGCCAAGGTTATAGGATCCGGATGGGGACGTAGGATTAGAGCAATGTTCGTAGGATAAAATAGTTGGTAGGATTGGCATAGCGAGTCGCATCAGTGTGATGCAAGGTGTGATGGTGAAGTGACTGTCACGATCTTTTCCTTCCCGCCACCACCTCCACACGTCGACGAGCGTGTTCTGTGCGTGTAAGGCTCCAACCATTTCCGTTTGAAAACGTTTGAAAACGGTTTAAACCATGTTTATTTCCATTTAGTTTGTGAGTGGGTGCAAACGGTTTGAAAACTGTTTGTAAGTGGTTCAAATGGTTACAACAAATTAATCACTTACCGCGGCTCGCTGGGTGGATTCTCACCCATACAGTCTATCCAGAAGAAGTGATAGAACTCTCAAAGGTCATCGCGCCTGCTTCACGCCACCATCCCGCTTGATAAGCACCTTGGTACACCTCTTTGTGAACTGGAAACGGAGGTAAGGTCTTATCCGTGACTTTATTATGGTCAGATAACTCGATTTGATCCTCCAGATACGCCCAAAGAACCTGCTTGCCAAATACCATTTATAAACTGTTTTAAACGGTTTAAAACTGTTTAAATACCGTTTCCGTTTGATTTGTCCGGGTCCGTAAACGAAAACTAAATGGTTGGAGCCTTATGTGCGGTACCGTAGCACGGTTCCGGTTTAAACCGCATCGTGTCCTACGAGACCCCTGGGTTTAAACTGGTTCGAACCATAATGGTTCAAACCGTGACCATTCCTCCTATAGAACTTGCCTCTAACTGTGCAGTTTGAACCCAGTTGGAACCGTGATGGTTTAAACCGGCTGGAACCATTAATGGTTTAAGCCGGCTGGAACCATCAGTGGTTTAAACCAGCTGGAACCATCAGTGGTTTAAACTGGTTTGAACCAAAGTTGTTTGGACATGTTTTTCCCCCCTCGCCCCCTCCCCCCCAACATTAGTGACTGCCTGCCTCCCAATCATTGAGCACTACAATGTTTACCAATTGACTATGGTGATCAGTTCATCGGTTGGGCCAAAAAAGGCCAAAAACTTTCGAAAACACGGTTCGTTTTAGGAAATGATTGGGCCATGTCTCAGTAACTGCTGAATGGATTCTCGTGATTCTAGTACTGTTAGAAAGCAGCTGACCAGGGCTTTCAGATGGGGTTATTCACCAGCTATTTTTATTTTTTTAGAATGATTTGGCTGGTATCTCGGAAACTGCTGGATTGATTCCCATGATTGTGGTACAGAGGTGAATGAGCACTTTCAAGTGACACTTGTTGCTAACTATACAAAAATACTGCTGTTGAGATATCAGGGATTTTCTGTTTGAGAGGATCATTGATCCAGCAGTTCCCAAGATACAAGCCAAATCATTCTAAAAAAATAAAAGTAGCTGGTGAATAACCCCATCTGAAAGCCCTGGTCAGCTGCTTTCTAACAGTACTAGAATCACGAGAATCCATTCAGCAGTTACTGAGACATGGCCCAATCATTTCCGTGTTTTCGAAAGTTTTTGGCCTTTTTTGGCCCAACCGATGAGCTGATCACCACAGTCAATTGGTCAACATTGTAGTGCTCAATGAGGGCTACAACTTTCATTTTTTTTTAAAGGTGAATTTCGATTTTTGGTGGATGCCATCTACTAACCTATTTGTGCCTTAGACAAATTTTTCGCAATTATTCATAATTTTTCTGTGAGTTTCTGAGTCCAAATGATATGAATTTCCTTTTTTGGAAGGAGTTGGGCGAGTGGGAGGCAGGCGGTCACTAATCACGGCGGCGATCAAAGAATATTACCTGGGGAAAATGGCCCTAGAACTTGTGTGTACGATTTACGGGCCAAATATAACTTCAGATAAGATATGAGTAATAGCCTAAATTTTATCTGTCCAATCTCTTCTCGTTACAGGCCCGATTTTGCCGTAAGATAAAAATAGGTAACAGCCACGCTTTTTCCATGAGAATTTCCACCAGAAATAGCCCGCCTCTTTGTTTGGGTAATTCTCAGGGTAAAAGCTTGGCTGTTACCCCAATATTTCCTCTGGTAAAATATGAACTTTTACCGCAGGAGATTGCCGGGAGACAGCCGGAATTTTACTTCAAATTTTACCGCAGGTTATTTTGAGCGGCCACGCGCTCCGGCGCGCTACCGCGCGTGGTAGCGCGCGGGCCGCAAAGTGCCACTAACTTCTAAGCGCCCTCTATCTGCACACGCGCGGATACACGCGTGCCCTCGAGGTGTACATGCACCTTCGAGCAGGTCCGACGCGTCATGGCGCGTGCAGCGCCTGCTCAAGAATTGTCCACTGCCTTCTCATTTTTTAGCTTCAGTCCCATTCAAAGAAACCCACTCTAGAGCCTTCATAGTTTTCACTGACTCGTTGCGCAAGCTTCTTATTTCAGCCATCGGATCTGCTCCAGCATAACTCGTTTCAGCGTTCAACAGAATTCTGCAACCTCAATATTCTCGTGGCCAATATTCCCGAGGCCAGTGCCGTAGGTCTATTGCTATTGATCTCTACGTATATTAATTGGCTTGGCCTCTGGTTAGATTCATATATTTATGCTTCCATCGGAGTTTGGCACTCTGAGGCAAGCTCCCTGCTGAAGGATGGAAGAAGGGTGCTTTGATTCCGGGATTTCATCTCGTCTACATTGGATTGTATTGACCGTTATCCTGTCTTTCACCGACTTTCACTTTCTATCCATTTCACTAACCAATGGATCCCTCTGTATTCAAACTCAAAGCTCTCACCCCCAAGATAATGTTTTCCTACCTCAATTGCTTCCCGCAGTTCTTGACTTACTTCCTGCAGAACTCAGGCGCGGACCTCTGCCAGTGGGCCCTCAATCAAATCCAATTCTCCCGTGTAGGCCCATTTAAACTCCAATTCCCTGAACGTTGCGCAACACGCAGAAGATTGAATTGCAAATTTTATTCAAATAGCTACACGCGCTACAAAAAATTGGCCCGCAGAAGTGCGCGGCCACGCATGTTCCTCCTATGCAACACTGGGGCGCACCCGGGCCTCTTGATCGCGTGCACGCTCCGATTCCCTGCCAACTCGTCTCGGTGGCCCAACATCGTCACAACTGCCGACTCTGCATGCGGCGTGCGCACCGTCTGTGCTTCGGTCACACCAGTGTGCCGCTCGCCTCGGCGCCAACGCACGGCTTTCCCACGCGATTCCACGAGTGCGCATACGGTCAGCGCTTGTTGCAACCCGATCGTGCGAGGTGAGTTGGGTCCAGAGTGCACTCCGCTGAAACGCGGCACGGGTGTATTAGCGAGTTAGTGCGGCATCGGGGAGACGAGGTGGGGGTGCATCGAACGCGAGGATCGCTGGTGTGCGCCTTGCTGCACCGTCGCGGGCGGGATCAGTGCATCAAGGAGAGGAGCAAAGAGTGTACGCACGCACCTTGTTATGCGGCATGCACATCAGAGGGTGGATTCAGGTGGTGCAGGTGCCAGCGGAGTCGACTCTGTAGGTGCGTGCGTATCAGCAGCGAGGCGAAGAGGAGGAAAGAAAGAAGAAGAAAACAGGTGCATACATACCTTGTGCTGTAGCGCCTCCCCCGAAGCTTGTGTACATAGAGAGTTGCAAAAGGTATACGACTAATATATAAGTGACAGTAGATCAGAAGGGGGGGTGACACACCTTGTCGCCGCCAGTGCCAACGTGGGCACTGGGACCGCAGGTTCACATGCGGATGTCGATGCGCTGCGCTAGTTGGCACTTGGTGGCGTGAACCCGGCGCCTTCGGAGTCAGGACTTGCGCTTGACCTGTGCTCGGCTGAGCTGCACAAAATAAAGAAAAGAGGTATCATCGTCCAAGTCCACCGCCGAGGAGAGACCGGGGGTGTGCGACACAAAGTGGTTCTGCGTGTTTAGCGGGTAGTCGGTCGAATGCCAAGTGCGCGGCGGCGGGCGGGGATTGTGCACAGAGCGACAAAGGGAGAGAATTAGTATGTAAGTGAGATTACATGAGAAGAATGGGTGACGTACCTGTGTCCCGCGTGTTTTCTTTCACTGGCGGTCCAAGCGCGGGCGCGGGCCTTGGGAGGTCGCGATAGCCCCATGTATGCTGCGATGTCGTGAACGAAGCGTGAGAGATTGATGGTCGAGACTTGAGCGCTTGACCAGCTGCGGCAGGGGCTGAGCTGCAAAGAAAGAAAGAAAAAAGAGCTAAGGGTCTGGGTCAGCGCGCGCCCGCACGGAGGCCATTGCACGCGTGACCAAACAACATCTCGAAACAACATCACCATCTCAAACAACTGCGCCCCCGCACCAAAGCCTTTGCACGCGTGACCAAACAATACTGCGTGCTCAATGTTGAACTAATACCTGGCCCACAACTGCGATGTAGCCCTGGCCTTTGGTTTTCTGACTTCCTCAATGCATCCGAAACACCTTCTCATCCCATCTTCCTCTTTCTGCTCCTCGCGTCTCTTTGTTCGAATCCGAACTTGACATTTCACCAATTTTGAGCAGGCGCTGCACGCGCCATGACGCGTCGGGCCTGCTCGAAGGTGCATGTACACCTCGAGGGCATGCGTGTATCCGCGCGTGTGCAGATAGAGGGCGCTCAGTGGGCACTTTGCGGCCCGCGCGCTACCACGCGCGGTAGCGCACCGGAGCGCGTGGCCGCTCAAAATAACCTGCGGTAAAATTTGAAGTAAAATTCCGGCTGTCTCCCGGCAATCTCCTGCGGTAAAAGTTCATATTTTACCAGAGGAAATATTGGGGTAACAACCAAGCTTTTACCCTGAGAATTACCCAAACAAAGAGGCGGGCTATTTCTGGTGGAAATTCTCATGGAAAAAGCGTGGCTGTTACCTATTTTTATCTTACGGCAAAATCGGGCCTGTAACGAGAAGAGATTGGACAGATAAAATTTAGGCTATTACTCATATCTTATCTGAAGTTATATTTGGCCCGTAAATCGTACACAAAAGTTCTAGGGCCATTTTCCCCAGGTAATATTCTTTGATCGCCGCCGTGAATATTAAGAGAGGAGGAAAACAAGAGTCAAGGACAAAAAAAGAAAAACATGTCCAAACAACTTTGGTTCAAACCGGTTTAAACCACTGATGGTTCCAACCAGCTTACAGCTAATTGCAGTACCGAAGGCGCGGATCGGAAATCTGCTGTTTTGGGACGTTTTCAAAGAATTCCCGGTATCTCAGTGAGTTCTACACTGATTCCCCTGAAACCTAGATAGAAATACTCGGCTAATTCGTGCGCAATTAGTAATAGAAAGGAAGTTGCAAAAATAATCTATATTTGGCGAGCTGGGTTTGAGGGGTCGTTTTTGGGGTCAATTCAATCTGCCAGTATCTAGGCATGTTGAAATGCCCTAGATTTTTGTGAGACATGGCTTCTATCAATATTGAAAGGTGTGATAGAGTCAGATTTTGAAAGAGTTTTCAGTTGGGTTCAAATATCACATTGTTTGCTGGTTGCAGTGTATTACCGTTGGCTTGAGGCCATTACAAGCATGATAAAATAAGATATTGAACATTCTGACTCTATCACACCTTTCAATATTGATAGAAGCCATGTCTCACAAAAATCTAGGGCATTTCAACATGCCTAGATACTGGCAGATTGAATTGACCCCAAAAACGACCCCTCAAACCCAGCTCGCCAAATATAGATTATTTTTGCAACTTCCTTTCTATCACTAATTGCGCACGAATTAGCCGAGTATTTCTATTTAGGTTTCAAGGGAATCGGTGTAGAACTCACTGAGATACTGGGAATTCTTTGAAAACGTCCGAAAACAGCAGATTTCCGATCCGCGCCTTCGGTACTGCAATTAGCTGTAAACCATTGATGGTTCCAACTGGTCAGTGGTTTAAACCAGCTAGAACCATTAGTGGTTCCAACCGGTTTAAACCATCATGGTTCTAACTGGGTTCAAACTGCACAGTTAGAGGCAAGTTCTATAGGAGGAACAGTCACGGTTTGAACCATTATGGTTCGAACCGGTTTAAACCCAGGGGTCTCGTAGGACATGATGCGGTTTAAACTGAAACCCTGCTGTTGCTGATGTGCGTGCCGTGGGTAAGCTGCACCTTACCTGACACTGCAGCACGTCAATGTCACATTATTGGGCTGGGGACAACGCCTGGACAAATCCCCAATCACAGGCTTTGCCGTGGCGGCGCGAGGGGAGCAGCGGCGCGATTGATGTAACAAAGTGGGTGGCCGTCGGCGGCATGATCGTGATGGCTCATGTTCAATTGATATAGCCAATCGTGGCCCTATCTGACAGCATTGGTTACGCTCGACGGCTTTCTTGATCCATCGCCCGTTCAAGCCGATCTCCCTACGTCCGTGCGGATGAACGTGTCGTTGCCTTGAGACAGGCCAAGGCGCAGGTAGAGGCAGAGCTTAAGCAGGCTACTGCAGAAGCAAATGTGCGTCATTCTTTCCATCGCTCCAATGCTGACTACAAACTAGTCAAATTCTTCTGGCCGAGTACCTGCCAGGCGTCCAGCGAAGGGGGAAAAAGCAGAGACGAATACTCAGGGGAAGGTATGTGCATAGTCGAAGCTCTTCTTTACCTATCTCACTCCTTTTCCGTCGAACGCGAAGCAGGCATCGGCAGTGCGCGTGAGTCTCCTTTCGGATCCAATTTTCAATCTGAATGCTCATAACGACAACTCTCAGCGTTCATCTTCGCGTGTCGCCTCTCGTGATGTAGAGGTGGAACGCGAAGATATTCAGGAAGACGAGCATGAGGGTATGCAGGGTGCAAAAGAGGATGAAGTATTACAATTGGGTAAAGAAACAAGTGGACAGGTGCGTGAACTCACCTTTCGTCGTTCGTCCACTTACAACAAATCAGCGACACTTACGCTCTCGTAGAGCCAAATCGCCATCGCCAGCACTCCACACTTCCCCGAGTGACGCGGTTCCGTCAAACGCCAAACGTAAGTTGACTTCGGCAGTCGGGCCAACACCGAAGCCCAAACGACGCAAAGCGGGAGACCCACTCGCTGGGTGGGCCATTGAACTGGTTCCCGGGGACAAGACCACGGCGGTCACCCCTCGGGAGTATGCTGAAAAGGAGCCGGAGGAATTTGCGGCGCAGTATCCACAATACATTAAATTTCTGTAACACTGTATATTACGAAGACCATTTCTGTCTGATAATAGTAATCCTACGAAGAATACATGCCTATACTCGGATCCTATAGACTTCACGATTCCTAATCTGGATCCTATGAAGATACAACAAGCGCCGTAATCCTACCATCATACGAATCTGTCTAGGGCTCTGCTCAGACAGCCGCGGAACAATGTCACGAGAGAGCGTTAAAGGTTGCGGCCAAACAAACCAAAGAAGAAACATCGCACGGGGACTGGCAGAATGGTTGTGCGCATGGCCTCGCATTGGCTGCTGCAAACGTCCTCTGCGACTCGGACTCCCTATTCAGTTTCTCTTGGGTCTTAGAATCGAATGTGGGGACCGTGGACTCTCGTAAAACTATTGGCAAATTTTCACCTGGGGGGTTGATTCCCTGCGCGCGGTTCTCCGTTGAGATGAACTCCTTTTTTGGTTTTTGGTTCGTTTCTCTCTCTCTCTTGGGGTCCGGAAACCAAGTAGATCCGACTTAGAGAACCCTTTTCCATCTCGCTCACTCATACTCTCAAGGATCTGGCCTAGAGCAGTCTCCTCTATCTTAACTCATTCTCTCTCCATTCACTCTTTCCTCCCCAGTTGGAATATCACTGACATCACGAAACATACATCCGCTCTGGAAGAAAAAGAACAGGAAAAAAAAAGATTCCCCAGTTCACTGCGATTCTAGTTGAGGCTGTGGACCACGCGAGTATAATATACCCCTCCCTCCCCTCCTCCCCCCCCCTCCCCCCCCCCCACTCCTACCCTCGGCAATCCACGGAGACTACAGCATTTACCGCGGGTCTTGTACGTTAACGTCTATGAAAGGATCGCTTAACGGCGCCGCAAGATTTGTCCTGGGTGTGTGCGGATGCATAAGCGAAAGATGAAGAACGCCCCGCAACTCAATTAAAACACGCGCAGGGACGCGCAGGAGCGCACACACATGAAGAACGGCCCACCTGACTCGAATATGGGGGGTGCGTTGTAACGTCCTGGAAACACTGCGAGAAGAACGGGCCTCTCAGGAGGAAATCCCGGATACTTGCAGCGCCTGACGTAGTGGCAGGCTAGCAATGAAGATGATCCGAAAAGAGTTCGCAGATGCTCGCGAGACCGACTGGTATTTTAGGCGTACATGGGTCGGGCGGATCGCTCTGCCAGCGGAGTACCAAAAGAGAGGCGTAGGGTAGGTGCACTAGATGTATATCGATACAGGAGTGGGCGGGTGTAGAGGAGAGCGAAGCAGGCATCATGTGAGGTGCCAGATCGAGATGGATACGAAAACAGGGCAAGGCGGTGCGACGAGTGAAGAGTTCAGGGTGCGACGACGAAGGGGTGTGAATCCGCGCGCAGCAGAATTGCGCAGGCGGGCAGCGGGAGAAAAAAGAAGCGGCGTACACGGCTGTCAAGGTTGGGGTGGATTGGCATGGCCTAGTGCGGAGAGGCGCCAGGGGCAAAAATGAGTGCGCAGATGCAACTGCGGCCAGGTTAAGATATGCTGACGTCGGGGACGTCAAAGAACGAAGAGAGGAAGACTGTAAGGAATCATCAAGCAGGCGGAAATTGTCGTAGCATTCCATCAGCCGCTCGACAAGGAGCGCGCGCTCGTAGCAAGGGACAAGGCACTGAGAGAGGGCAAAGGCTGCCGCAGGGATAACACCAATCTCTCTTGCTTCAAGGCCAGGCTCGTAGATATATAGCGTCGCTCATGTTATTTGTTCTGTTGAACGTTTAAATAACTTTGACATCGTGCATATGCCCCAGGGCCCATGCCTGCCGTACGGAATGAGACCGGGTGAGTCTCATCCGCCAAGTTTTAGTCTCCCTTTGATTTACATTTTCACCACAGGACCGTGCTACTCCAGGACTGCAACGCCGATGAAAACAGCTCGGGATTTGGTGTGCGCCTGAACCAAACGACGAGCTGTGGTGTACCAACGCCAACGGCGGCGGGTGGCAAGGATTCCCCTCGATAGAGCGTCCGATGGCTCTCATTGACTATTCCGCAGGTACGCCATGGAACGCACTGGGGACTTCATTCGCATCTGGTTTTGGCTGCGTGATGATCACCGCGTACCCCATGACGTGGCTAAAGGCTCGAGGAAGGTACGCACCTATCACTGGGTGAGTAATTGCCTCTTACACTTCCTTAATGTTGTACGGAAAGGGTGTATCTGCTGCCGACTTCCCGAATGACAGTTGCGATCTTGCAGACTGGGCGCTGCACAACATCATTATCAATCTCACATTCTGTACGCCTCTCCATTCTCTCTCTGGAGGCAAAGATGTTAACCGTGGCAGCCAAGCCACTGAAAAAAAGGCGGTGATTGGGCCGGCGCCGTTTACCCTGACTCTGGATGTCCGTCGACCTGCATTGGTACGTGTCAGGCGAAGCTTTAGTAGAAGCCAGATTTCTCATTCAACATTGTTTCGGCAGACTACGTCAATCAGAACCCTTCTGCGTTCACCGACGCGTTCTTCGAGCTCAACTCCATCAATGTGTCTACGCGCACTGGAAATCCTTACCCGGACAATTGAAACAGCAGAACGCCTCTTACAGAGCCGATTCACCATTCTGTACCCTTGGCGGTATATGCTATAGCCGACTAGTCGGACTCTTCCCTTTGTCCCCCCAATGCTCGCTAGCGTGTTCCTGAGAGTAGATCAGCCAGCATCACAACGCTCTTATAGACAGGAAAATCGAAGGGAGATGATTGCGTTGACGTCGCTCGCCTCTCTCGGTGCCCACCTTATTTCGTCTAATGTCTTGATCGTGGGTCGCCTCTTCGAACGATTCATCCGTTTTGTGGAGACCGATTCTGGGCGCTACGTTCGGAATTCCACAATAACCAGCGCCACCGATGTGCACGAGGCAGTTCAATAGAAGCTCTGCCTCCCCCTCTACGACCCACCTCTTAGGTCGGTTATGCGTATACAAGGTAACTGACCTGAGAGGTCCATTATATAACTAAAAGTTAGCTTCCTTAGGTGGTTGGTGGTGTGCAGGCGAAGGACGATCCAGAGGTCGCAAGCACGGGGGTCATGGATTGGCCCAAAGTGACTTGATGCAGTGTCGACGCTCGTAATACGATGTTTTGGAGTTGTGGGCACGCAAATGGAAGATATTTGGAGGACAGTTTCGATTTCGATGGAGGAAAGGAAGGGGAGGAAGGCCTAGAGGAAGAGGTTCAGAATGGAGGGCAAGGACGCAGAGGTAGATGTCGCATAACGAACAAGAAAGGAAAGACGGGTGGTGAACTTGCTCTTTACCTGCGGTACACTACTAGTAATGGCTCGTACATGCAGGAGGGAGAAGAATTATCTGAGGCGAGTCGACGATGTTGATCTATAACGCAGAGAATGAATCAGAATCTCGCCTTCAAATGAGGAAAGAGACAAAATTTACCAGTGCAATACAGTGGATGCGACGGGAAAACCATGGGAAATATGCACAGGAGGCATTGATATGGACAGGGAGGTGCTAGGGAGAGAAGGCCGAGACGGATGGGGTGGTCGTGGAGGCAAGAAGCAAGGCCTGACGTGGCGCTGATCGTAGTGGTGCCGCCCGGAAACGCTGGATCACGATTAGCGATGATGGAGAGGATGCAGGCGGGAGAGACGTTGTGGCAGGGAGGGCGGAGTGCGAGTGGGGCAGGAAGGACGGCGAGGTGAGTGCGCAGGCGTGGAGGTGGCGGCACCGTGAGTGAGAGCACACGCCCAGGTAACGGCGAGCGTGAGACGCAGGTACGGCAATGGTGGGGGGGAGCAGCAGTGTTGGACGTCGCGAGCGGTGGCCAACTGGTGTTGCGCTTGGCAGGACGGCGGCGTCGACGGTCGGAGGCAGTGGGCGGGTAGCGCGGGAAGTGGCTGGCGGGGTGCCTGTACCAATGAGCAGAGCTGCAGCGCTGGAGGCGTTGGTGGGCATGTAGAAGAAGGGAACCTAGAGGATTGATGGGCACAAAAACTTGCAAAAAACAGCCTCAATGTCTGAGAGACTTGGCGTGAACAGAACGAGCTGGATCGCGGGGTGAAACGGTGATGCAAAGAGCGACGCGTTATGAGTGGGGATGTCGGAAGAGAAGGTACGGAGGCAATTCCCGAAGCGTCAGTGGGCATGACGCGGGTGGTACAGAGATCGAGATAAGAGGGAGCCCAGATGGCATGATACATGTACTCACATGCAGCTAGAAAACAAAAGCTCTCCGACACGAGTGGCTGCATGGGTTACGTTTATCTGCAAGGTCTTGAGAAGATTGCAGCCGACCAAGGTCTTGAGAATATTGCTGCCCACTGAACCTCGTGAGGTTGAACAGGCTCTTCATGGTTATCAGAGTCCAGCTAGATGTTTGTGCGTGCGAGAGGCGGCGAGATGAACGTAAGAGCCGAGGGAGATTGTGTGTCACTGATTGCCGACATCCAGATCAAGGGGCCCGGAGAAAATGCCGCGACTGCCGCGGCACTGCGGGGAATTGACGCGGCACTGACGAGGCGGTGGCTGTGCTATTGCCGCGGCAGCGACCAAGTGCCGCGCAGCCTCTAGCTCCTTCCACAACGCCTTCTAGACCTCAAAATGAGTGAGGGCGGTGTTTATACAGTCAAATACCTTGTTTGAAATCAAAAAAAGTCTGCATAAAAATATTGACTGAATGTTCCAACGTATGCCTGGATGATTTCAACCAATCCCAATGGTTGTTATTATCAATGAAAACTACTGTGAGTACCTATGTGGCTCACCAGGGCTTCAATCCTGACAACTATCAGTCCAAATAACTGTTTCTTAAGGCCTCAAGTGCCCTACTTTCCTTCAAAAAGGAAGTTCAGGCAATGTGTACTAGATGCACAATGTTCACCTCAAATGTTATCCGCAAATCAGAACCTAAGATACACTCACCGCAAATTGGGCGCCGCGGTACTTGTTTCCTCACATCCCTGCAGTGTCGCGTCACTGCCTCGGCAACGCCGCGTCAGTTCCCCGCACTGCCGCGGCAACGCCTCGGCAGCGCCGCGTCAGTTCCCCGCACTGTCGCGGCAGTTCCCCGCAACGCCTCGTCAGTTCCCCGCACTGCCGCGGCAATTCCCCGCAATGCCTCGCCAGTTCCCCGCAGCACCACGGCAGTCCCCACGTGTCAATACCCAGTGTAAATTCCATATGAGAGCGTAGTTGAAAGTCATTCGGTATCAGAATATAATTACAGCCTCGCAAAGAGTCAGTCCTCAGAACGAGTTTTATTGCTATTCGGCGAGAACACTTGTTTCGACCTACATTCGAGCACCTTCTCATGCACACTGGGCCATTTAAAATGTGTGGCTTGCATGCTGAAGGCAGAACGATTACAGGAACAGTTTGCTGCAAGGTTTAGCTATTCAACGTGCCCGAAGCTCACTCGGACCCGCAATGCATCTGTGATATGTTCACGACTCACCTTATTTTTAATGTAACATTCTAGCCGAGCTTGAGGTGAAATGTACGCGGACTTCAACGATGCTCAATGGACGGGGTGCAGAAGAGCGAGAGGTTTCATCTATTCAATATTCAGTACGAGCTGGTAGAATAAAACAAAGTAATCACAGGGTCGGCGGGACTACAACGAGGGCCGCGGATGCCAAGCAGGTACAAGAAAAAAGTAACAGGAAGCGCGAGTCAATCCGAAATACAAAACAGCGATCTTGAGCATTGTTCCAAATTGAACTGGCTACAATTTTGAGCCGGTCTGGCATTCCAGCACGCAATTTGTTGGGCCAGGGGTTACTATGCCAGGATAGTTATTGATGCTGTCCAAATGAGCTTTGCCGGAGAGTTTCAGCTACAGGTGTGGTTGAGTTGCCATGACTTATCACAAAAGCTCGGTTGGAATTATGAAATAATCTAATATATTTCGTGAATAGTGCAGAACCTCCCATTAAAATCCTATAACGGTGCTATTTTTCACTGCTTCTCACTCTTAAGACTTCCTGCGCTGACTCTCTGTAAGCCCGACCAACGCCCGACACACTCCCGGGAGGGTCCCCCGCCATGCCAGCGGCACAAGAAAACCCCGAGGACCCCGCAGAATTAAGTACACTATGGATCGTGCTAGCGCTAAACTGGCGTTAGACTGGCGTCAATTTGATTGCTTGGGAGTGTTTGGATCACCATGCTATGTCAAACAACCACGTGCACAGCGCCACGTCACTTTCATCTGACTTTCATCAACTTCCTTTCATTCGCCCAACCATTCCGTTGTTTGCGCCTATAGGGCTGGAACTCAGTGGTTGAACTCAAACTAGTTACACTGCTTTAATATCAGCTCCTTTGAATTGATCAGACCCCGTGTTCGAGTTGGACCGAAAAGTTGGACACATTTTTTGAATATTACTGGGACTGGCGCCGTCCACAAAATCACTTGCCATGGTTCTAGTAAGCTCGATAAAAAATTAAAGCTGCTACGTGGCCCATAATCAATCAATATAGGGCTTCTTCAAACACGTTTATCGATATTTTCAGCCTCAAGATGAGAAGCCGCGGCAAGATGCGCAGTCGCAGCTAGGCCAGAAATTTCAACCGCATATGATACCTTGCTACGATGAATCGGGTCCGTCCTAAATCTCTTCCGAGGGCATTTGAACAATGACGAGATACAGGTCAAATTATTGCATATCGTTCGGTGATCAATCCAAGCGCTATCGGCCCGACAGTACAACCCAATAATGTTCCCGGTATGATGTCCGACCCTCGCATATTTCCTCCACGACTTCAGTACAACTCTCCCCCGATGCCGGTCCAATGGAACCCTGGGCCAGACCCAACTTCAATTCCGTCGGGAGCACAACCGGGCCCTCGTGCTCCGATCCCAATCCCTCCTAGCACACAGCTACCTAACCCTTATTACTGGACACCACCTTGGGGATTCACTCAACCCTACCTAGGCTATCCTCATTCCACGAATCCTCTACCGGTCCCAGACCCGGCAAATGTCCCAGCGAACCAACAACCGGATCAGACTCCATTGAATGTCGCCCCTTCAAATCCACGTCCTCAGTCGGTGTCTTCCTCATCTTCCTCTAAGCATTCACCATCCTTGCCAAATTCATCGACAAACTCCACCGCAGAAGGCGCGAAATCCAGGTCCAAAGCCAAAGTCTCTGTCGAGTGGGACCTGTGGCCAGATGGCTATTTCGAACAAGACTTTACGTGGGAAGAATTTCACGCGACGGGTGAGCTACCCGTCCACTGGGCCTGCGAGAGTACCGGTGGCGACAAACGCGGCTCTGATACTGCGGATAACTGGCTGGACGGTAAGAAAACTGGGCGCCGTTGCCGTGGAATTATCCGATGCAAAAGCACAGTCTGTAGCATTATTGTGCGGCCGCAGACTCGGATGAGAGCGATCCAAAAACAAATACTACAACCTTGCCGCTGCGGCGGTAAGCTCTTCCACCAGGATTGCCGCATTGTCTCGACTCTGTACTCCTTCACGGGCGGTGTTCATTATGTCAATGGCGGAAACCATGATCATCCTCGACCGACACACCTCCTCCGCATGACCACCGGCGAGCGAGAAAAGTTCACCAGGATCGTTCAAGACCATCCCAAAGTTGGCCCGTTAGCACTCCTCGTCGGACGGCCTGGATTACATGGGCCTGAAAACTCCGTCTCAGAGATTTCCTCGGTTTTGTTCAACAAGGATCGCATAAAATCGGAACGGTGCGCCGTGAAACGCCAGGGAAATTTGGGCGACTCAGATTTTGCACAGTTTGCCCAGTTTGAGAAGGATACACCCGGATTTGTTATTTTCTCGCAGTTCGGAGCCATCACTGTCATTGTGATGCAGACTCCGTTCATGGCCTCTCAACTTGTCAAAAATCATATCATCCGCAGAGATGCCGTTAACGGTATAGTTTCGGATGGAACACACGGCTACTTCGTGGAGCGTAATGGCTTGCTGCTGATGAGTTCGGCATATTGTTTGGAGCTTGACGGGTGGGTTCCCGGTGTAATGTCGTACGCAAATGGTGCGACACAGGATCATTTCTTTCTTCATTTTCTGGCCATGTTCGAAAGCATGGCTTCATGTGCCGAGCAGCAGGGCTACAAAATCACCGATGCGGCATTCAAAAATGTGAGTGGCTCTCCGGCACCATTTTATAATTAAATTTTCGCCAGGTTGTGGACTATAGCGATGCTGAACGCTTAGGGTTTGTCGAAGCATTCGTTGCGTTCTGGAAGCGCCGGAAAGATAATTTCAGAACCGACAAGGAGCTCCGAGAGGCTGCAGCCTCCCTTTTGAAAGGGTGTCAAGAGCACTATCGGGCACAGGTCAACCGAGTCAAAAGAATCAGTGCTGTTGTGTCTCCCGGCCTGCAAGACGCTTTCGCAAATGAGGCCATGGCTTTGATCGAAGCTAATGACTACGACGACTTCACACAGCGGGTCGACCGCCTGATTAAAAAGTTTCCCAAAGTAGAGGGATGGGTTCATTGGTGGGCGCGCGAGCCACACGCCACAATGCTCTTCAAGCCATTCCGCAAGATGCCGGTCGAGGAATGGAATTCCATTCCCAAAACAACGAATGCAGCAGAATCACAACATTACAAAATCTTTTCCGCCATCGGGAAGAAACACCCCCTCATACCGGGGTTGAAAGGGCTGCGTCAATTAGCACACCATTATCATCTCCTTTCAAACGCGGCTTCGGGTAAGTTCTTCCGTTGGTAATCAAACTCAGTCTATTTAGTTCACAGTCGGCATACCAATTCGATATGGCAAGGCTGAGGACTGGAAGCACGGTCTTGGTAGGCGTTCCCGCGAGAAAGGTCAAGGGCGCACCCCTCGAAAGGATGGGAGACCGCCAGATACCGCAAAAGAGCTCGCGGGTCAACGTGGTACTAAGCGACGTAATGCTGCCAACAAAGCTACAAAGAAACCACCTCCACCAAGCCTCGCCGCGCGACGTCCGAGTTATATTTGGGACAGAAATTCGTGCTGGTTGGATACATCTCTTGAACTCATTTTCCAGACAGTTTCTCGAGGCTTTGACCAACACTTTGGTTCACGAGCCGACACCGTCCACGATGCGGAATCAGTCAAGAAGGTTTTTGAACTGATGTCCTTGCGCAAGAGCATCGAAGACGACCCTTCAAGTGGTGTCGGGCCAACTGCTATGGCAAAGCTTTCTGCACAAAGGGATAATTTCCGCAAATTCCTGAAGAACTCACGGATCGTTCTTGATCCCTATGCTTTTAATCCGTTATTTGTATGGTTTATTTTGTTTTTTCAGCTCTTAGCCTGATGTTCCGTGCAGGGATGGCTTGAGGCAATTATTTTCCATCAGCATGATCGCGAACACAATCTTGCGAGGTCCTACTTCCAAACATATTTCATTTGCTTCGGAGTTGCCCGGGAGACGACCAAACTCGCAATCACCTCAATCTCAAGCGGTTGACCGCAGCGACTTCCTTCAACCTCACAGCCGATATGTCGGAAAGTTATCAAGGTGATACCGCAGCATGGTTTCGCAGCATGGTACGCATAAACAGAGAACCCGAGGATAGTCCAAGCTGTTGGCGCAATATCGACGACGATGGGGCGAAAACATGCTCGGGTGCGGCGACAGTTCTCAAATTGATCCTGGCATCCCAGTAATGCTCATTCTTGAATTGCCCGCTGACTGGGATGGCCAAAAGTCGAATCAATGGAGCTTTCCAGATCACATTAGACCTTTAACAGCAGGTGCAGAAACGATGCATGGGGTGGTTTATGACATCGTTGGTCGCGGGCTGACCAACGGCGGTCATTTCAAGGCTATTTTCACGCCGGATGGAAAGCACACTTATTGTTACGACGGTGACGACAACGGGGGTGCGCAATTCTGACCCGAATGTGAATCTTGCAGGCCGAATGCCACCAAAATCTGGGTGGCGTACATATGCAGTTATTTATCATCTTCGTGGTGGAACTCGTGCACAAGCCTTCTTCTCTAAATGTCAAATTGCGGCAGCACAGCGCGTTCATTCTATCAGATTTTCTCCTGTGCCCACGCCAGCTCCGCCCTATACAATACCCGATGTCGTTGGCTTGGATCTTCCGAACATCGTGGAAATGGCGGCCGAGGATCGCTTCTGGTTGCGCAATCCATGCAGACCAGATATTCTGGACTTTATTTTTCGCACAGGAAATCCAAACGAGTGCGATTCGCAGATTCCGATGGAGACGAGAGTGATGGCTCTGCGTCGTCACGCCCGGTGAAAAAGCAGCGGTCAAATGTCGTCCTCAGTGATGAGGAATCCGACTCAAACCCGAAATCCGGTGAAAAATCGACATCTCCGAGCACGGAAAACAAGGACGAGGAAAACCAGGACGCAGATGATATAGATTTTGAAATCGACTGTCGTTGCGGGGAAAAGGGAAACCGGGACCCGGCTATGGTCCCCGAGCGACTTGTTAAGTGCACAATCTGTGCCGTCTTCTCCCACGTTGCATGTCAGCAGAACGGACGAGCATCACTGCCAAATGGGAGAAAAAACTTCCGCTGCGATTCCTGCCGTCCCCCGAGTGAGATTCTAGGGATCACGCGCAAAGAGTCTGTGACTTCTGCGAATTTCATGAAATTAGCTGACTACATTTCTCCACCTTCAGGCCCAAGAAGCGCAAGCGAGCACAGCCAGATACTCCCCCCAGAACGACCCTGCCTAAACGCCTTCTGTAAGTTCCAAAATCCAATTTATGCAGTGTTGTTTCACAGAGATATCCAGTCCAGGAAAAGGGGCTCTGGCACGACATGGCAAATATTGGTATCCTGTACGACTTATCTTTAGATATCCGGATGGCTGGGAAGTGAAGTGGTGGCGAGGCAATCGGTTTGAGCCACAGAATAGGCCTCCAACCAAGGTTCTGGAGGGTGATTTACGCGATGAATTATGGGCCAATTCAAGTGCTCGCAGGCAGGTCCAGGTAGATTGTTCAGCTACAATGCGCAGCTTACCGTTGACGTGCGAATCGAAAGCTGGGAAAATGGACACACGCATGCGAAATTGGGACAGAGGAGGACGAGATATTCGAATTTCGACAAGCACCATATACGGACGAAATTGAAAGCGCACTCCGACCCCACATTGAAGCTCTGCAGATGCTCTGCGATGATCCAGATGGAAAATATCCAAATATCCCGGCCGCTGTGTTTTCTCACGCGCAGAAGAACGCCAAGTCTGGCAAGGGTCGCGAGGGAGAGCGTAAGGGTTGTGTTCCCTATACCGGAGCCTTGGAGAGCAGTGATTGTGCCCGAGTTGCGAACTGGGTATACAATTGTGTTTCTGGTGCTAAAAACTCGGTACCGAGTTGGATGGGACGTGTTCCACTTGCACACGCCTACACCATTTTAATTGCGCACCGAAATCATACCGAGATTTTGGAACAAATTCAAGATAATTCCGACTACGCTGCCATGGATCGACAAGCCGCAATCTTTGAGATTGCATGGGTGTATCAGAAGAGGCCAAAATTCAGATTCGCAGACATTGACCACGAATGCCTCAATATTTTTGAGGAGCGTCTCTTCGAACAATCCTTTCGGGCAGGTCGGGCTGGAAATCACCAGTGGGGTTTGGATGTTGGCCCGCATCAAGATAACTGGAACCCGTACGCAAATATTCCCGAGCACTGGAACCACGATGACCGGGATGACGAGAGTGAATCCGAGCTTCAGGTCAGTTCCCAGCTATCTCATTTAATTTTGGGCTCTCAATTCATCGTCACCAGCCCGGCCCAACCTATAACGGGCCGATGATTCGATTGGACAATGATGCAGATTCACGTCCCCGGCATCATACTAAAGTACCCCGAAGAACTCCATAAACTGTCAACTAGTTTTAATAGAGGGTATATCGGAAAGAGGTTCAGAAATGTCTCCAATAAATGTATATAATACAACCGTAATGTAAATATTGGTTTCTTCCCGGGTTATAACTCTCGGTGAGAACGGAAAGCCGATGTTGATGATGTACTTCTGTAGTGCAGCGGATAATTCACAGCCTGTTACTACACAAATGAGCCGCACGTATCTGTGCTTCGAAGCTGTAAATCATACAGCCCCTTCAACAAGGTGCTCAGCCGTGCATGCAGGAAGATCGTAATTCTGTGCAGGTACCCAAGTAGATTGCTTGGCCTCACAGTATCGACGCAATCCGTTCTTGCCTGGTAATCAATTGCCTTCAAATGAAGGAGAAACTTGTGACATTTGGCGTGGAACGCGGTTGGAAAGCCGGCGTCAGTCATACATTGGGACTGAGCTTCCCCTTCCGCTCGGCGTTGTTCTACTTGGGAATTTCGTGAACAAGACAATGTATTGAGCCTATTAAACTCCGTGCTGGAGCATAGGACGTACACAATGGCACGTGGAACGGAATATATGCTGCGCGGCACTTACCCTCACGCCGCGGCAACAACACAGCCACCGCCGCGTCAGTGCCGCGCCAGCGCCTCGTCAATTCCCCGCACTGCCGCGTCAGTGCGCGGCAGTCGCGCGGCACCCGCGGCATTTCCACCCAGCCCCAGATCAAGACCGAGGTGCCCGATCAGATTGTTCCTTTGCTGACCCGCCACGACCTTGATCATCCTGGAACCTCTTTTGGTGCTGCTCTTGCATGACGAGATCCCGGTGATATCATTCATTTTCCCGAAGCCGCTCAAAATTCAGCCTGCGGGCGCAACATTTTCGTTGTCATTTACCGCGAGTGTGGTCCCCATTCAATTTGTATCAGCCCTGGGCAAAAAAAGAGAAGATAATACACTGCTGAGATTCGAAGCCTAGCCTGCTGCGAACGTGAATGAGTCTGCAGAGCGCCTGTTTAGTGTGTTCTGAATCGACGTACATACTCATACCTTTCCATGTCGGGAAATGCATGGCAAGAGGGTGGTGGTGAGCTTGCTGGAATATCGAAATCCCGCCAAAAATCGCCCCAAAAACAAAGAATAAACAGCCCATGACAACATTCGGGCGCGGGGAGTCGAACCCCGGCCTGTTGCCAGTCAAGCAATTACACTGAGTCCGAAAAAGTATTGGATCACCTCCTTTATATTTTTGGGGGCTCTCCTATACCACAAAGACACATGTATTGAGCAAAATTTATACTGCATTTGGGACATCGTAAAGCATCCTATTTACCAGTAAAAAGTTGGGATCAAACGCGCCGCCATTGGAGAGAAATAACATAAACACGCGCACATGTGATCCAATTCTTTTTCCGCATTTGGAAAGCCTCAAGTTTTTCCTCTCAAATCACGACAACACCGCGTCGCACTGCCTTATAACTGGACATACACCTTCTCCTCATTCTGTGAGTTTTTTTCGATTTTATTTCGACGCTTGGGGATTTTTCTGACTCGAATTCTCCCAGTCGATCAAAAACAGATTAATAATTGGATCACCTGTCATTTTCAATCCCACATACAACACCAATTTCTTAGTGTATATGTTTGATATTTTATAGGTGTACACTACATCCCTTCTAATACCATTTGAGCATAAAATACCCAGTCAAAAAAAGTTGAGCATTGAGCACGATCTTAATCTAATCCACGTGATCCAATACTTTTTCGGACTCAGTGTAGTCGCGTTCAATTCCCACTGATCTGGGCAGCCGTGCACCGTGCACCACACCCGAGCTGAAGATTGAGGCTTGGGTGTGGTGTACATTGAGATGAAAAGAACTGATGGTATTCTCGCCCCCAATTGCGAGGACATGAAAGTAGTTCAGTTAAGATAAGTGAAGGCCCGCAGCTTAGACGCCAGTCTCGATACATGAATCACGTTCACCCTAGGTATCCATAGTACAGGTCGAATGTGACAACGCACAACCACGCCTTGATCAACCGGATAACACCAAAGTGAAGGCCAAGAACCGATTGGGGCACTGGCAATCGAATCTAGATCTGCTGCAGTTATCGATGTAGTTCACAAACAAGAAAAGAGCTGTGGCCCGAGTGAAACGGGGGATTGTTAACGCTCCGACATTGCGAGCGAAAGACCAGGTTGTAAAGAACGAGTTATTCTGAATCCCACCACCACGTCTCGGAAGTCTTGACAAACCTAAAAAGAAGAGAGAAAGAACACCGGTTATTCGGTCCCGGCAGTCGAAGCGAACCCTAACCTGGAAGAGAGCGCGCGCGCAATGTAGCGGAAAAGGAAAAGGAATATCAGGGAGACAAGGGAGGGAAAACGAATAGAAGGGGAAAAAAAGAATCGCATAGCCGGTGGCAGATGCAGGGAGTTTGAGAGAGGGAATGGGAGGGAAAAAAACACCTAACCGAGATCGAATTCGGGTGCGGGGAGTCGAACCCCGGCCTGCTGCGACAAGGCGAATACCGCAAAGTATCAGTTTTCACAGCCGTGCGCCGTGCACCACACCCAATTGAAATTTCTAGATCGGTGTATGAACATGGGAAGGAAATCCGAATGGCGGGGATAAGCTGGGGTGTGGAGACAGCATCGAGTGGATCTGTTCTTGTGGGCGCTACAGACAAAACAGTCGACACCAAAATGTTCCTCAAAGACGTCATGGGGATCGACTTTTCAAAGCACCGCCAGCTATTCGTGGACCGCGGATTCGACAATTTGGAGACCCTGCGGATCATTGCAACATGGGCGCCGGTGCAGCTGCAGGAGACGTTGCAGCGCGTGTTGATTGGGAGCGCGGAGGAACTTGGAGGCGGAAAGGGCTGAGCGCGCTGGAAGTCGTCTTGCTATTCGGGCGCTTGGGAATGGGAAGAAGGGGCGAGATCAGTCGATGTGACAAGCTTGTAATTCATTTGGGGTCATTCATTCGGGTCTTTTGTACATTTAAATCTGTTTTACGCTCCCCTCGAGCGTAATTTATGGTGGCTTCTCACTGACCCTCGATCCACTCCAAGAGATCTTTGTTGAGTTGCTCCGGGGCGGCAAGCTGAACCCACTTTGACGTCCATGCGCACAGCAACATTAGAGAGCTTTAGAAGGAAGGTGGGTGCGAAGACATACATGATCCGTGTGATACTCCTTGATTGTGAGGTCGGGGCACCCAGGCTTGAGGGTGAGAAGCCCCACTCCGGGCGGCAGATGTAGTCGTTGAGGGTGGTGGCAAAGAAAACGGGCTGCTTGATGATGTAATTTTCCTTCGGGACCACTAGGGAATGGAGGAGAGGCGGCCGTCAGCACAGGAACGGCGATATACATATAGACACATGGTCGATGTGCTACATAGGAGGAGGACGCACGCTTGTCGTCCTCGGCAACCATGGCGGTGGTGTACTGCTTGTACCAGCACAGCGGGCCTGCGAGGCCGCCTTCCAGAAGCTCCGCCTTGTGGACGTCGAAGTCCTGGGGATGGATTGAGAGGGATGTAGAAAAATAAATGAAACAGACGTCTTGGGTGAGGTACGACGGGGGCGGCGTCACTTTGTGGCTGAGGACCCAGTCCTTGAGCTTGTCGCGCGGGGCCATGTCGGTCAGCCACGTCTTGGGGTCGTGGGGGTACAGGATGCTCAAGAAGGCGTCTATCTATGTGCACCGATCCTTATAAGTCTAGGAGGGAATTAGACTTCTACGTACGTGGTTGGCGATGATCTTGTCAGCGCCCTCCTCTGCAAAAAAACTGCTCGTTTGGTAAGATATATGATGGTTTCGCAAAACCTTAGCCAGAATCGACGCACTACCAGTATCCGAAACATTGGTAGCCGACAAGTGCCTTGACGCCTGCATTGAAGGCCTCGAAGTCATAGTCAGGTGTCGGCGGGAGGTAGCCGACAGACAGAAAGCCGAATCCAGCGAAGCGGGCGGGGTAGAAGGTCGCCAGCCCAGAGGTTAATGCACATCCCCTGAAGTATCATTAGAAAGGATGTGCGGAAAACAAGGATGGGACGCACCAATCGTGGCCAACGGCGTAGACCTTGGTGTTGGCGATCCCCTCCTTGTCCATGATCGCAATTATGTCGGCAGACATGAGGCTCTTGCGTAGGCCGCTACGTCTGTGGGCTTGGCCGTCCCGCCATAGCCCAGCAGATCCGGCGCGAGCACGCCGTAGCCGCGCTGCACGAAGAACCCGACTTGGTGCCGCCACTCGTGCGCGTTAGACGGAAAGCCGTGGAGGAACACTAGGGTGGGCTTCAAGCCGGAAGAGTCGGCTGGGCTGAAGAAGTAGTGGTACTTGAAGCCGCGAGGCGTAACGAAGTCCTTGTATGAGGCTGGGTCCATGATCTGATAGGGGAGCTTGAGGTACAAGGTCCGCTGATAAACACTTGGTCTGACAGGGATAACGTTCCCAAGGACTCAGAGCCGATCTTGCCGGGATCCAAAGACCACTTAGTAAGGCTGAGCCTGAGCCTTACTAAGTGACTTACGGCATAGTAAATTCGCGGAAAATGCAAGATATCGATACATAGGCGGAGCTGGCGGAGCAGCGATCGAGGTGAAGAGGCAAACGAGAAAAAGCTCCCAGTCGACATGCCCACGCCGCCCATAGGCCACATTTCGAGAAGATTTCACAAGCTTCACAGTCCTAACGATTCGAGCAGGCGTCGTTGCCGCATGAGTTGCCTTCCGGCAGTCCAGGCAGACGGTGCTGCGCGCGAGTCGCCCACATGAAGGGAAGACCCAGAGATCGTGATTGCCGACATGCGGATCAATGTCGTGATGCCCGATCAGATTGCTCCTCTGTTCATCGCCTTGAAGTTCGCGGCGTTTATATCTCACAATTTGGACTCGGAGTCCTTCGTGTCGAGCCACCCGGGCAACTACAACCGGAATATGCACCTGGGACTACAGAGGACCTAATTAACCAATGCCAACACCAACAACGTAACCGTATCAATGACCACCTCTGCCAGTCGCACTCCCTAGAGGTTAGAACCAGTCTTCTATCACGTCCTTACATTGAAATCGCATAGAGTATGGTGTACCGCGGACTCCCGTATGTCGAGACTCTCCCCTGGCAGCACCAGGTTCGATTCCCTGTACCGCTTTATTGATAATCACGGAGTGCAGGGTTTATATATATATAACTTGCCCTCCCTCTTGGAGGTCCGGATATCAGGTAGATACAGCTCAGATCGATCCCTTCGATCTCACTCACTCGCTCACTCAACTCTCTCGCTTCACTCTGCAGTTAGAATCCCCGGAATATCACTCGTTCCGCCGCTAACCTTCTGGATCCATAATTCAACCATTGGGCGCGAAATGTTCATTAAATCTCAACGAGTGCAGGCTCGCCCGGTGCTATTGGCTCTGGGAGATTGAGAAACCCCAAGTGGATGATGTTGCCGATAGTATTTCGGCGCCCGGCAGGTATAGGCCAGAAAATCTTTTTTGGTTCGGTTAAAGACGAATCTAACGACTCGATGCCAATTTTTGAATGCACCAACTCAGGCTTGTGACCAGAAATATATCAATCCTGACAGTGAGATCTGGCGCGGGGAGTTGAATCGGCTGCTGTGGCAGTGCTGTCAGAACAAGATTTCGAATACTTAGGTGGCGCAGCGCGTGCACCGTGCACCAAACTCTAATGAAGCTTCTTGATTGGTATACGATGATCATGGACTAAAAAGATGAGTGGCTTAGCGCGGACTTTCTGAGATGGCACCGAACTTGTTTCAAACTACTGGTCATCTGCATCCGCACGTAAATATTTGACATTACAGCTGTTTCCGAAAACCTTGAGACAAACTTTTTATTTTGCCAGCGCCGAAAATTTTGATGGCTGCTAAGGATTGCCCGTTTGGGTGTTGCCGAGCCTAACCGAGGACAGCCGAAGTGCCAGAATTTATCACTCCGCTCAGTTTTGCCTAGCCGCCCTTCGCGTCAGCTGATGCACCTTCCCTCAGCTCTTTTGCAACTGGACTTTCCGGGCAGAGCACATTGAGATTGCATTCTGTGTGGACACCCCAGAATTTTTGGCCGCTGGCAGATGTCTAAATATAGCTGATCCGACGCCAGATCTGGTAATCCTTAGCAGCCATCAAAATTTTCGGCGCTGGCAAAATAAAAAGTTTGTCTCAAGGTTTTCGGAAACAGCTGTAAATATGTACTAGCGTGTCCCAACCAATCTAGCGCCTCAGAAAATAGTGATGAGATGAGCAAAATCAGCGAGATAAAGAGGGCGAAAGAAGAATTCAACGGGGAAAAAGAATATACAGAATTCGGGTGCGGGGAGTCGAACCTCGGCCTGCTGCGAAATGAAAGGTTGTGGATATTGACATTAGTTTGGGCAGCTGTGCACCGTGCACCACCACCGATTGAAATGCCTGTTGGATGGATCACCTGACTGCCGATTTGGGTGGCTATCTCACACGCCAGTCTCGAGACCAAATTAAAAGTCCACTTGTGATGATGCAGCAACCGTGCCTCGGTCAACGCGGACAGAGAAAAAAAGAAGAAGATCAAACCGAGATAGAATTCGGGCACGGGGAGTCGAACCCCGTCCAGCTGCGCTCGTAAGGAGCCCCTGAAGCACGAAAAACAGCGGTGTGCTGTACACTATACCCGAATAAAAGAGCTGGTTGAGAGAGCACCGATATTGTGAGGGAAATGCGAGGTTGCCGAGAGCGAATGGGATCAATTTGGCATTGGGATTGAGCGAGAACGATGAAGGTTGAATTGGACATTTCAGACGTTCGGAGTGGGCGGAAGACGCCCCAATATTCATGCAGTCATAGTATTATTTATTGAGGGGTTCCACCAAGCGCATTTAGCGCAGGGCACAGAATGGATATGGGACGAGGGAAACTACTATTAGATGGGACGTATCTGTAGTACCAGCCAGGAGGAGATGACATGGGAGAGCGAGGGTGACGCGAAACGAACGATGTAAAATGAAATAGATCGAACAACGCAACCGGATGATCGCAAGAATTTGATTTCGTCACATTCAGAGTGTCAATTGCTTTTTTTTAAATAAAAAAAAGAACTAACCATTCCTTTCAATCGGGGAAGAGGAGTCGAACCCCGTCTAGCTGCATCAACTCATTGACTGTCCTACAGAGCGCAACGGTGCACCGTAGACCACACCCGAGCTAAGAGACTCCTAGCATGGGCGTAGTCATTGGATTGGTGTTGACAAGGGAGGAGGATATCTGAACTCAATTTCGACCGAATCTATACAGCTACCCTGCCTTGTAGCAAGAGGAACCTTGTCTTCGTGTGTTCGGGCATCTCGGACTTCTGAACAGCTGAGATTAATGGGATTCGCCCCAAAATTTTCATTCAGCGCTCTAAACTGCGGGAAAACAAGCAGAAACTCAGTCATTACCCTGTTACTGAGATTTTGCAGAGTTATCAGTGGGAGCCCCACATCCCTGCAGTCTCGGTACGTATCATAAAATTGCCCCTACGAGAGTCTCTCCCATACTAAGTTACGCGGATTCAACTTTGCGTCCCATTTAGGGAATGCGCGGTCATCAATCGACATTTGATTTCATCACTCGTTTCAGAGCGTGGAGCCTCAGATTTAGTAGGGAATTGATCGCAGTATGACGCCGATGATCGGCACCCCTCAAAATTTCAAACTCCGGGCCCAGCCCTTTAGTGGGTCCCGAGTTGTACCAGCCTGCCTACGGCAAAGTGCTCGCCACATTTTTTGCCATTTGTAGGCAGCCTGGTCACGAGCTTATCTCCGGCTCTGTCTTGTTTATGTGGGCATTTTGTTCTCCAGTCGATTGAATTTAAATCCAACCTGCATCATTCGCTGTTCCCGAATTAATTCTTGCAGAAGAAACTGAAAAAACAGCCTCACATGCATGAGATTTGCGGCACCATCTGGGGGGAAAAAAAAACACCCTGTCCGCATTCTCGGCATGCACCAGTGGGGCCCGGGATTTCAGTCAAGGTATACAGAATAGCGGCCGGTCCCAGACACAACCAGTGCGGTGGGTGATATCTTCTTGTTTACTCCTCATCTTCTGAACTATTCTGGTCTTAGTCATAGTGACAAACCTAGCTCACCTGTTGCACTTTTCCCGCATGCCTCATGCCTCCACGACGAGGATGGGTCCCCGACAACCCCAATGTGTTCGTTTCTATCTTCCTCACTGTATCGGCTACTCCATCAGGTCTCCCATGCCTTGTCAGGTTCGGATGCACGGTATGCAACCCTTTGTACGCCCCCATCAATATACCCCCCTCTTAAATTGAAGGATCAGTACGTATTAAGGAATCCCTTGTCCACAAGCCTCAGCACATGTCTCTGCACCAACAACCGTACTCGGAAACACCCAATAGTGTTCTCATTTTTAGCCGAAATTCGGAGCTTGTGAAATCCGGACATAAGGTCGCCACTTTGTGATCTTGCCGGCTTTGCGGGCCTTTTCCGGGCTTGTTTGACCTTGTTCAAGCCCACAAGTCGAGTGTCGAAAGTTTGATGAGGAACCTTGGTGAGCCCACAATATATAATAGGGGGGGGTCAAATATCGCTTTTTTGACCGATTCTCGCGTCGATTCTCGGTCGATTCTTTTTTGAGAATCGATCAAGAATCGGCTCAACTTTGACCGCCCCCGATTCTCCTCTCGATTTTGCCGATTCTTATTCGATTTTAACTACGACAAGTACGTGGTAAGATAAAAGTAAAAATACATTTTATTTCTGCAAATGACGCGTGACACCCCGACTGTCGGCGCGCCAGGCCCGCTGTCGATACCGCCGTTGTTGTCGCTATCGTCAATTTTTTTTCTGCCTCTTGCGTGGTGCTTTGGCGACTTGAGTGGCAGCATATTGTGACTTGGGCTGACCTGTCCCACAAATGTGAGGTGCCTAAGTGGCTTGAGCCATGTAGATACACTGTAGACAAAGGCCGAACAAAATAATATATTATGTAATTCAAATCATGAAGTGGACACTCGTTTGAGAGATAGCTAGGCTCGGTACAAGCCCCGTTCTGACGAAGCCGCGCGATGCCGAGCGAACAAATAGACCAAACATCAAAACAAACATGCCACGCGGGCTTTCGTCAGAAGGGGCTTGCTTCAAAGTCCGGAAATTCAGGGGGTTGACAATCGCCCTGTAGCGACCCAACGCGGCCTTTGTGCCTTGGCGTCATTTGGGAGAAGTTTTAGTTTATCAACATGGCTATGATTTCGCTCTATGGTACATGATAATACATTGAGAAATCATCGAGTTCCGAGGGGTGCAAGAGGTGCGAAAACACCCTTTTTTTGTGAAGCCTTGGAAATATTTATTTTTCCCCAGTTTTTTCAGATATTTCATTTGAAGCTGCCCGTTGCATATGGCTTTCATAATCATGTACACTCAAGGCGATATGTGTCCTGTGCTTTGAGGCATTCAACATTCGCTCCTGAAATCAGTGGGTTGTCACACTCTGTGACCGCTGTTCCAGTGTCACGCAAAAGGCGAAAATATTTACTCCCCAGCATGTACGCCGTCATAAATTGTATTTTTGCTTTAGACAGAATCCTATGCATCTATCCAGTAGCCTCTGTCCAGAATATGGGGTATCTCTGCATCAAAAAGACGGTTTAGCTGAGATTAAGGTGACTCAATCCTTGATGCCAATTCCGTCTGAACTAAGATTAAAGAGACATTAAAACATCTTCAGGCTTCCAGCAATGCGTCCCGGGTCGTATTAATGTCACTTTCTTGGCAGAAAACCTGTGTCCTTAGGCTAGGCAGCCAACTAATGTATGAACACTGCAGGGTAGAAAGTCCAGATATTCAGATATTTTAAAACCCCAAATTTGACGCATCCAAACGCGAATTTTATCTCAGGGAACATGTTTTTGTGCTCCAAATGTGATTCACCAGCCTGTTGGTTGAGCACAAGACGCGTCGAGACTGTGATGTGGGGTGTGACATGCCGTGACATCGAGCACTCACGACATCATAATACCTGCAGCTCAGCCATAAGTGCCCTATTAACTCCAGAAATATTCATGGGGACTTTTGAGATGCCTATGAACATTCCGTAATGCGAGGTCCAATCAAAATCATAGTCTCCTGGACCTCCAGAAGATGAATTCTAAAAATGTCCGAGCTTTGGATCATCACACAGCTTTGAAGACAAAAACATACTCAGAAACCAGGGCAATTGTGCAGTAGCATGCCTCATGATATAATTTCGAATGTAAAAAATACAGCTAAGGGTTTGAGCCGATACTGAGCAAGCTAGAAAATGTTTTGCAAGTCCTTTGTTTGGCGGAC
The DNA here is from genome assembly GCA_029378395.1 of Mycena leptocephala. Classification (NCBI taxonomy): domain Eukaryota; kingdom Fungi; phylum Basidiomycota; class Agaricomycetes; order Agaricales; family Mycenaceae; genus Mycena; species Mycena leptocephala. Next base: position 154,745 of record JARJLF010000253.1, on the reverse strand, counting down.
TTTGAAGCAAGCCCCTTCAAGAAGGTCCCCCGGCGCGCCGGGTCGGAACTTCGCAGGCTTGTTCCGAACCTAAGAGATAGCTAGGGTTAGGGTGATTCACCGATTCTCTAACAGAACGCCTCCGGAGGCGTTCCACCGATTCTGACGATTCATCGATTCTTGAACAAAATCGGCTACAGAATCGGGAAAAAAATCGGTACGTGAATCGGTCCAAAAAAGCGATATTTGACCCCCCCTAATGGTTCCCTCCCAGTACCCATTTGTGATTGGACCGCAGGACAGAGGTGGAGACATGAGAGATCCGGCGAGATTTGAATCAGAAGTGACATCATTGGGGGTTGAAATTCACACACTTGCTTAATTACAACTGGAATTAGATGTCCTCTTTGGCGGTCAGGGCCGTGGAATTTAGTTAAATTGCCTGTAATATTGAACGGGCACACGTACGGATACGGTTCGAGCGACGTATGCAATGGCGGCTGCTTGACTAGCACAGAGTAGCCGAGGATAGCCGAGCTAAAACCGGTGATAGCTATCACCCACGACCACGGGGGAAGTGACGTGTCAGATAGCGATCTTCCCTTGTCCCCTTACCACCATGTCGCTCTACACGCTTTCAGGCAAGTCGTGGTTACGTCAAACTCGCACCCTTTCTAATTTCTTTGCACTTCGCTAGTTCAAAGCGCCGATGGAATTCAATGGAATCCGGGGAATCTTCATGCACAGAAACCAAATCTCTACGTCAAAATCTTCCTCGATCGCGTGCAGATAGGACGAACTCGAACGATGAAGAGGACAATAGCACCTCATTGGAATGATCAGACTACGATGTGAGCTCAGTGGGACTGTTCTGTGATACTTAACGAACAGGATCGCGACAGATTGTCAGGGAAACCCACAGCGGTCGTATCTTTCAAGCTTTTCCATGATACATCTGTTCCTATGCGCAAGGATCCTTGCCTCGGCACGCTCGACATTCAATCTGATGCCTTATTAAACCTCTGTACTGCAGAAACGGATCGAATAGGTGGAATCTTCCCCGTCTTCTGCTTATCATTCTGATTTCCGTTTAGCGAGTCTTCAACTTGTTGCCGTTGAAGGGACCTCTAAAGGAAAGCCATCGGGGACTCTATCAGTACAAGTGCATAATGTCACGCCAGCGCTAGTTGGAAGAGCCATTGACGAGGCCAGGAATGATGCGGAAGTGTGCCAGCTGGGAAATCCGGTGTCCGGTGCAGGCAACCTAGCTACGGGATTGAAGGAGGTTATCACAAAACTAGACATTTTTATCAAGGTTGTCGACGGCGTCAGCGAGGTGCGCACAATCATACCAGTGTACAGACCTCCAATTGATGTGCCACCGAGATCAATCCGTATGCTCGAGCCGCTTGGAAGCTATTGACTTTGCTATACGAGGTATTTGGTGGTTTTCAGCCGACCTCTGACGTTGTGCTCACTACGTAGCGTACAGGCTGTCAAGAGTCAGCAGGCCACAGATAACAAGACCCTTGAACTTGTTCAGAACATGGTTGAGGTGTATTCCTTCGTTGAGGATGTTGAATCTCTATCTCAAAAAATCAAACGGCTCGAAAATGTCGTGACAGAAATTACCAAGCAAACTCTAGAATGTGCCATATTCCTCCGTGAATATACTGGGCATGGATTCACAGGCAAACACTCTGCTTATGGTCGCTAATCCTTCCAAATATAACCGATGATTAAGGCCGGCTCATTCAAAACACCTGGTCTGACACCAGTCAAAAGATCGACGGCCTCTCTGCGGCGCTGCTCAAACTCAAGGATGCATTCGACCGTGGCTTGGCATTCCAAACTGTATTTTTCTCTGTAGCAATCAAAGCTGACACCGAGTATCTTGGTATGTGCCCAGTTCCATTGGTATTTTCTGTATATTGATAGTGTACATTCAGTGCAATCAGACAGATTGAAAAGCCTTAACCCCCTCAAACTGGATGCATCACAGCGTACCATGTGCTTACCTGGAACTCAACAAGATGTCCCAGCAGCTATCACCGATTGGCTGACTGCACCAGTAGACAGCACCAATGTTCTCTGGCTTCATGGTGTAGCCGGGGCCGGAAAGAGTACAATATCGACAACCATCTCACAATACTGCCGTAACCTCCGCCGGCTTGGCGCATTCTTGTTCTTTGACCGCAATAATCCCGCTAGCAGTAGCCCCGGAGGAGTACTACGCACTATCGCATACTGGATGGCCATGTCAAACACACATATCAGGGCAGCCATCTCTAATGCCATTATGCATGATGCAGCGCTTGCAATTGCACCAATTCAAACTCAATTCCAGAAGCTATTACTTGAGCCTCTGAATGTTGCCGCAGATAACATCGTTGGACCCATCACAGTGATTCTCGACGCGCTGGATGAATGCGGAAATGCAGAATCGCGCGAGAGCTTGGTCTCGTTGATTGTTGATGAATTTCCAAAACTACCACCTGTCTTTCGCTTCTTCATTGCCGGTCGCCCAGAGTCGGACATTGCTGGTCGATTCCGCGGGTGCTCACACATCGCTGAAATGCAGCTGGACATCGGGACGGAGGCCATTAAGCATGATATTGCTGCGTATATCCACGAAAGGATGGGAAACATCCGGCAGTTCAAACGTAGCCTTGAACCGGAGTGGCCTGGGCAGCATGTCGTCAAGACCCTGACCGAGTATTCCGGCGGCCTGTTCATTTGGGCATCGACGGCATGCAAATTTATCCGAAGTTTTGATCCTAAAAGAAGACTGGCGATAATCCTTGCTGCTGGAGTTTCCAATGATCTCGATGAGCTGTACACCATTGCACTTCGAAATTCCGCAGACTGGACCGACACAAGCTTTGCACGGGATGCTCACTCAGTTTTGGGTGCCATTGTGCTCAGCCAGATGCCACTAACTGACCACACAATTGATAAACTCCTGCAATTCAGGGTGGGGAGATCAGCTGAAGTCCTGGAATATCTTGGTTGTGTTGTGCAATGGAGCCCGGGTCAAGCTGCTCGTATCCTGCATGCATCTCTCAGCGACTACATGGCGGATTCTTCCCGGTCTGGTGGCAACCCCTGGTTTGTCGATTCAAAAGTTCAATCTAGGCCTTTGGCATTGGGTTGCCTGCAAATCTTGAAGTTGCAGCTCCGCTTCAATATATGTGATCTTGAGGACTCTCACATCCTGAACAGTGATATCCCAGACCTCTCGGCTCGGATAGAACAATACATTTCGGGCGAGCTGAAATACGCGAGTCTGTTTTGGTCTGATCATTTACAGCACGCAACCGTTAACAATGAGATCCTTTTCAGACTGAAAGATCTTACTCATCGTCAATTTCCGCACTGGCTAGAGGTGCTCAGTTTGCTCGGCCAAGTCCCAATTGCAATCGCAAGTCTCCAAATTGCCCGTGACTATGTACAGGTGAGTTTAATCAATGTTTGGCATCTCTCTGTTTTAATTGCCCCCGATTCTAGTAAACTGACACAGCCTTTCAAAATCTGCTTCAAGATGGAATCAGATTCCTCAGAGGATTCTCACCGGTGATCGCGCAAAGTGCAACTCATATCTATATTTCTGCCCTTCCATTGGCACACCGGGAGTCCTTGGTTCGCAAGCAATTTTCCCCATCCTTCCCGCGGATAGTGGAGTTTACTGGGCCACTTGGTAACAATTGGTCCAGCCTTCTAAAAGTTTTCCATGGGCACACCGATGGAGTTCTTTCAGTCACATTCTCCCCGGACGGCAAGCAAATTGCATCGGGATCGAGTGACAGGACTGTGCGGATTTGGGATTCTGAAACGGGAGACATGATCATCTGCAATGGACACAACAGGGACGTGAATACTGTTGCGTTTTCACCAAATGGTCGACAGATTGTGTCTGGTGGATTCGATGGTTTTCGGTTCTGGGATTCAAAGTCTGGTGTTTTAATCAGCACTGTACCTGGAGAATACCGAATTTTTTGTCTCGCATTCTCCCCCGATGGCAAACAGCTTGCTTCTGGATCCGACGGCAAAGAGGTCCAACTTTGGGATTTAACATTGGGTGTCGTGATCGGAGAACTTGAAGGGCACACTGATTCTGTGAAATCTGTCGCATTCTCACGCAATGGGACGCGCATAGCATCTGGATCTGCAGACCATACCGTCCGGGTATGGGATACAGAAAGCCGAACCCTGCTGACTGGGCCATTTGAGGGGCATACAGATGATATTGTGTCTGTTGCATTCTCCCCCGATGGAAAGTTGATTGTGTCGGGTTCCCGGGACAGGACACTGCGAGTGTGGGATTCTGCGACTGGTGATGTAGTTGCGCGGCCATGGGAAGGAGTTAGTTTGATTACATCAGCCGCCTTTTCTCCTGACGGCAAGCGAATTGTCGCTGCTTCTATCGACCACACAGTGCGAATATGGGATATCCAAACAGGCTCAGTGGTTGCTGGACCTTTTCAACACTTGAACTGGGTTTGGACCGTTGCCTTTTCACCAGATGAAAAACACATCGTTTCGGGCTCTGATGACCAAACTATTCGCGTTTGGGATGTTGAAATCGATAATGTGGACGCCGAACAAGTTCTCAACGACGACTCTGATGCCATCTCGTTCATTTCTGTCTCTCCTGATGGTCGACATCTCGCCTCCGTGTTAACCGACGGAGGAGTTCAAGTCTTTAACTCCAAGACCGGTGTCCTGGCTGTTCCATTGAAACATGGGTCCGACAAAGTGTCTTGTGTGGCCTTCTCGCCAAATGGAAATCAAATCGTCCACGGCGGTTCTGGTGGGAAACTCCAAGTTTGGAACTACCGTACAGGAGACGCAACTGTGAGAACATTGACACCGCTTCAAGCCAACGCTTGTACATCTTCATCCACGTCCGATTCATCCTCTGACCTGGCAATCTGGTCCGTTGCATTCTCCCTGGATGGCCACAAAATCGTTGGTGGCTTTTCGGCCGGAATAATCAAAGTCTTGAACTCCGAGACTGGCGATGTAGTTGCAGATCTGTCCGGACAGCACACTGGTCATGTCTTTGGCGTTTCTTTCTCACCCGATGGAAACCGGATCGCATCTTGCTCCGGGGACGGCACGATAAGAATATGGGATACACAAACCGCTGCAACGGTTGTCGGTCCAATCTTGAAGAACACAGGGCCTGTTTTATCTATAACATTCTCGCCTGATGGAAAATACCTTACATCAAGATCCTGGGACAGTACAGTGCAAATATGGGAATCTGAAACTGGATTGGCAGTTTCGGAATTCGACGCGTTTACTGATGTTGCTTTCTCGCCTGATGGCATGCGACTTGTGTCCGGTTCCTTGGACATGACAGTGCAAGAGGTGGTTGATCTCATTATCGTACCCACTGATGAACACACGTGACAGACCCCCCCCCCCCCCCAAATATTTGGTCTTTGTTTGGCAAATCAACAAACAGCCCGCCACTGTCGCCTCAAGCGCGCGTCGCGTTTGCGACGCGTCCTGCTACTCCTTACTCCAGAACAATTCCAGAAGCTTCTCAATTACCTCCCCCGGTGCTCTCTGGCTGCTTCAATCTACCCAACTTGCCTCGTACCGTACCACCGTGAATCAACAACAGAGCGCCCATGTCGGTGTAAATACTGTCAATAATACCCCTTCTCTGCCTATAAATGAGAGATATACATCATCCCACTACCGCCCGGCTGTCTATAGTCGGGGAGATTCTCTTCCCGGGCCGGTAGCATTACCACCATCTTCCGATGTTGCTCTGTACGATCCGGATAGTACGGGTCTGTTAAAGTGCCCACGATGTAACAAGATATTCAAGCTAGGTGCAAACAAGGAATCCGTGGAAAGTCATATGGAAAGCAGGGCTTGCAAGCCTGGTGCGTGTTCTGGTTGTGCTTTATACAATTTTACGGAGCCTTGGTATAGCTTCAAATCTCGCATCCAGTGCTTCCCAACCATCAACTCTGCTGCCATCGCATCTTTCCTCCTCGGCAAGAGCACCATCTCGCCAATCAGTTGATTCAGATCCATCTTGGCGATGGTCCGTTCCCTGTCCTGGTCTACCGATTGAATGGGATATGAATATTTTCTGGGATACATACCCGTTCCCAATACATTCTCCTCTAGCAGAGGACCAACCTAAATATGAATTAATTCTATCCGAGTTCCCTAAGGTCCGCTCGAAGCAATGTCGCGGAGCTGTTGTGACAGCGGCTGGCCTCCTGCCATGCTCTAATTGTTCGGCTTTAAAAGTCGACATTCGTATTCTCGAGGAGCGAGCATGCCGGCCGTACAAAAAGATCCGGAACCACGATACGCTGAACTCCGAGCAACTTCACGAAAAGGTTACAGTGGTTAACGCCAAGCTAAATACACTCAAACTCAAGGTACACTTTGCATCCTTCTCATTTAGCCCGACTTCTGACAGTAATCGGATCAGAATCTCGACTTGGAAGACTCGCTAGCTCGTGCACGCGAGCGGCTGTCCGAATGGAAGGAGACTTTCCACTTTATTGGCCAGAATCCTATTCCTGCGCTACATCGGCTATTAGCCAACGCAGAGAAAGAAGGATGGAGCGCGAAAAAAATTCTCGAACAATGCCAGCTTGCCAAGGCCGGGAAGTACACAGCCCGCAACTTTCCGCAATACGAAATCGACCTCACCATCCTGATGTACGAGCTTGGCGGAGGTGCTGCTGTGTACGCACTGAACCACTCCATCTTCGCACTTCCCTCACGAAAAACAATTCAACGTTATCGTCATGAATTAAAACTGGTAGCTTCCGTCAACGGATTAAAGCTCGACAATATTTCTCGAAACATTACCACACTGTTCGGTACTACGCGGCGACGTGATGCGGATGAATTGGACTCCGAGCCGCCACCACCGCCCAAATGTGGGCACACGCTGTCATTCGACGAGCTCGCGACCGAGCGCAGAATAGATTACATGGCAGAAACAGACGAAATGGGCGGCTTTTGTCAAGAGCACCTGTCGACACTTGAAAGTGTAAAAATAGGAAAAGATACTCGCATGGTGGAGGCTGCGGTTACTGCTGTGAAGGCCGGTACCGTGCACATTTCACACGAGACCTGTGTCGGAGCAATTTCGCGCTTATATGAAACCGGGTACGGCGCTAGGCCGGTTTTCATGGGACCAACATGTAAAAAAGGGCCGTGGCAAGACATGCTTCGAACAATGGAGGCAGTTGTGGAGGCTTGGAAGTGTTCGCCGGACGGAGAAGCAAAGCATGGGCCTGCATTATCAATTGCAACAGATGGGGACCATAAACGCCGTCTCGCACTTTTGTTATGTGCATGCAGCTCGAGATTCTCCCAGGAAACCCGCTCTATCCTTTTATACGCAATCTTCCGGGGCTCAATCGGCGAGTTGGAAAAGATAACATCACAAACGATTCCGATCCAAAACATATTGACAAACGTAAGTCTGAATAAATTTAAATTAAATACAAGCTCACAAGTTTGTAGGTATATGCACCACCCTCTGCTCACCCGAAGGGATCGCCGTAAAGAATACCTGTATCAACAGGGACCTGCTCCTGGGATGGCTGGAAAGATTGCCGAATCATGATTGGTCGGACGAGTCTATCCACAGCCTTCTCGACCCATCCAATTGGTTGGAAATTAACATTACCAACCTTCTCAACCCATCCGATGCCCAGGACGTTTCTCGGGCAATAAAGCTTCTTCTTTCCATTGTGAGAATATCAGAGCTGGATTCAGACGATTTCGATCCGAGCGAGGCAGCCGAGTTTGAAGCTCTATGTGTTCTTGGAGAAGCTCTTGACGCCCTGCTTCAACCATTCATAAACACGGAGCTCTCTCTGTCGGAACAAATTGAATCATTGGTCAAGTGTTCCCACCTCCTCTGCGCGTTGTATATCCAGAATGGTACTTCCTTCATGCCCAACCAGCTGTATGCGGATATCCAGGCGATGATCAAGAACGCTGTCTTGATAGTTCCCAAAACACGGCTGCTTAACGGTCAGCTGAAGGTGTTCATCTGTCTCCTTGGAGATGATGTTCTTGAGGCGTTATTTGGCCGTTCAAGAATGATCGGTGGCCATTCGCCTAATTGCAGCACTGGCGAGCTTCGGGACCGCTTTGCATCGGCCATGCGCCTCGATCACATCTACGAGCAGCATCCGGAGCTGGAACGAAAGCCGCGTCGATTAAATATGTTTCGGATACGCCATGTTGACCATCTTCGCCCATCCCATTTCAAACGCGAACTCTGCGCAGATAGTTGTGATCTAGAAGTCTGTTGGTCGGCGGCTGTGAAGGCTGCCGAATCTATCCTGGCCAAATACGGGGTTCGAATGACGATGACCTTTGCAGAACGGTTTCGAATGAAGGATACCGATCTTTCGCGCCCATTGGGTGGAAAGTATCCGGCCATTTCTGGTGATGTAGACCGTTCGATGGCCAATCACGGTACCACCAATTCATCGACGACAATTGACCCTAACACACTCAATTTTGCGAATCTCGTAGCTGGGGTTGATTTTGATGCCATGATTGCCTCAGAGAAAGCTTCGGAATCATCAGACTTGACTCCCCATTCCCTCTTTGCTGAGATAGACACCGCCGGCCATTTGGCACACAAAAAGACCATCTTGCGCACTTTCTTTGACATGACGCAGGACAGTTCCACCAGCCATGACCGTCTTCAACGCATCCGGGGATACACAATTGGGGGAAAATCTTGGAATCGGAACAGCGGAGAAGCCACTCAAAATGTTTCGCCTGCCACTCACTTCCAACTCGGCAATCTTTTCGCGACATTTATAGGTTACAACGGCACACACGTCGGACTCGCAGTTGCTAAATGCACACTTATCAAACACTGCACGCCCGGGTCGAAGGCCGCTTCCGTCTCTGCTATTCCACGCGCAGAACTTCACTTGCCGAAATCGCCTTACACAATCTCAGGACAGATATTTTCTCTCGTTCCTCTGCGAGATGTTGGCATGGCTTGGAACGGGAATTTTCACTCATTTACTGTCGGGAAAAAGAAGTCCAACGGCGAGGATGTCTCGCATTTGCGAAATCTCCAATTTGCAGTTTCCAGCCGTCTTGTAGATTGCACTATCCACGAGAGAGCCCGGGAAACATTGTTATCGGACACTGACCTTTCAAGTGAACGCGAAAAGACCTGGTCTTTTTTGAAGGCTGATCTTCAAGTATCCTGGCACGAGCTTTGGAACCGCTTGATTAGCGACAGCAGCCTTCATGAAAAATTTCCCACATTTGCGTCTGTTTCGGACGGCATCTTCCCTTATCAACTGTCAGGTGAGTATTGAGATTTATTCAGGGGTGCACACTGACTATCCATTTAGACCCTACCAGTAGGAAGCTTACTTACTTCGCATTACCGATTGCGAACACTCCAATTGAGCAATTCATCATCAATCGGAACGCTTGCCGGGTTTGTCGTAAATGCGTCAAAGACACAGACCGCCAAGCCCACATTGGGGAACATATTATGAAAGCCTTGTGCGCCGTTGAAGATCCTTCAGTCAAATTCCCAGTATGTACCTTCATACAAATCACACTCTGATCTGAACTGGTTTTAGGTCGCAACATTGTACCCGTGTGGTACTTGTGGGGGCCCGACACTCAACGGGGCCTGCAAAATTGCGATCAAGGGTGGGAAGGCCGACTCAGATTGTCCCTCTGCCTACGCCTTTCTCATCGCAGCAGCCGGCAAATTTCACGATAAACGGCCTTGTACGAACATTCCACTTTCCTGCCCACTCGACTGCAGGGAAGTTCATTGGAAGTACAATTTCCAAAGGCACTTAGAAGACCGACATCCTGACTGGAGGCAGCTATCATCGGCACGATTTATTGAGCAGATTCAAATCTCAACCGCCGAGCAGCTGGGGCTAAATATTCCCGCAGACAAAGTTTTTGACTGGCCCCCACCTATCAGATCAACCCCACGGCCGCGTCCATCAACACCAGATCCAGTCCAGGGTAGTAAGCGATCTGCCGCATGTCTCCAAAGCTCCCCGAGTCGCAGAGATAAAGAAAACGAGGACCCGAAAGATACCCAAATACCAAAGAGGAGGCGTGTAACCCTAATATTAGGACCTAGACCAGCAGATTGATATATAGATTATGTAGAGGAGATGTCCTTGTACATGGAGAGTATTCTGGAATTCGTAGCTAGATGAACGCGAGCATTACAATCGGGTCACTATAATATTTTTTGGAAATTTATGCCTGGATGGGGCTCCCTCGCAATTTTTCCGAAAATTTAATCAGTATTCTTTACAAATCTTAGACTACTGTTCGATTTTTTTCCATGCAATGGAGATCAATGTTGGTTGAATAAGGCCTGAATCGAGTTGTGGCAGGAAATTACAAACGGGGAAATGATCGGCTAATTGCAAGAGCACGTGCTGTTGACGGTGGGTCGAATCCTTATCTTGGCCACCTCTTGTGACAGTGCGAGTCTGGGATTTGAAAACAGGCGTGGTGATTGCAGGCCCCTATGAGGGGCATACTGGCAGCGTTTGTTCGGTTGCCTTCCTTCCCAATGGCAAGCAAATTGTTTCTGCATCAGACGACAACAGTATTCGCATATGGGAGGTATGAAATACAACACCTCTGTCGCCTAGCTGTCTAATTCCATTTAGATCGAACCATTGGACGATTGGGGGAGTCATCCGCGTTTCACAGATGGCTGGCTGATCAACTCATCCTCCGAACGCATCCTTTGGGTTCCACCGTGGCTTCGCGAGGGGCTGCAACTGCCCTGGAACTCCCTTGTTATCCGCTCTCGTGGAACAACCCAATTGAATCTCACCCAATTCGTCCATGGCACTGATTGGATGAAATGTAGGGAGCCAAGTTCACAGCAAGTTCCCGAGGAGTTATAGACGTCATCGCAAATTTGGGCTCTCTCTCGGTGTAATTTCTGGCGGGTTCAATTGAATGAACAGCACATATATTCTGGGCAATGGATTTGAGTAGGTACCTATATGAATGATTATTGAGCCGTAAGACGGGCGATCTCAGCTGAACCACGATGACTTGGTGAATTTCCGTTGTTCTGTGGCGTGAGACCGTGCATGCTGAGATAATTGAACACGAATAAATTCAATGGTAAAGAAAGAGTGAACCCGCTCTCATTGTATCCGGACCACACACATCACTGCCGCCAGGTCATAGATTTCGTCCCTGCCCTCATAATTTGCCGCTCCATTCTATGGTACAAACCTGTGGCTATGTCTTGGGCATAGCCACCCATTTGTACTACATAACAGAGCAGCAAATTATCAGGTGCATGTGGGAGAGCAACGAGGATCCGGCAGTTATTGAAGAAGGATGTGGGGAGAAATGAGAAGGAAGGTTCTTCGTCAAGGAAGAGCGCAGCTTGGCGGTAATAAATCATCTCCGCACAAGCGTTAAGCACATCCTCCTCAGCCCAGCGTTCGCCCAGCAAGCAGCCAAGCATATAAATTAGTGTCTGAGTGACATTAAACTCAGCCAGAGGCTCGGAGAATCTGTTGAGCTTAAACTCCTCGATGAGATTGGGGAGGAGAAGTTTTCCGGATACGATGCCATCCAGGAGTCCGGCAGCAGCTGCCAGGTTATACATCTACTTATTAACGCCCAGGGAGAGACCGATCGTGAATCCGGACCGATTAATGCCTTGAACGCCGTTGTCCCAGTGAACAGAGCCATAGCACGGTGAATTGCGGGTATTTACTGACCTTCCTGGGAATATTTTGAGTTCCGGACGGACTGTCAGGACTGGGGAACGCAGCATCCATTCTGAGGCCCGGGATTAATATGACTTCCGTTCCTCAATTGCTTGGCCGCTTCAAGTTGGGTGGGAGGAAAATTGGATCAGACTTTGCCGACTCTTCCTTGGTTCAACTCTTGTTGTATGATGAGTCTAACACAAGATATTAGAAACCCTTTCCAGCCCATTAATGGTTTATCAGTGATACAATCGCATCGCTCTAATGGTGATACATTCAATGTCTGCCCTCGGATAGATGTTTGCACAAGAGCCGAATAATTTCACCGTGAGACGATTGGGAATTCCCGAAACAAGGAATAGGCTACAGCAATTTGTCTACGATGTTGCAGCACTACCGTCATAAATATCTACAAAAGTGGTACACATATTCGATACCCACGGTGGTAGTACTACATTTCACACGGTTCAATTTTCGCGAACAAAATCTTGGCTCATCATATACCTGTGGAGAGTGATATGCGGGATATAATTCGACCTGCCGCAGCAGAACACAGGTGTGATTGGATTCAGTACTTCATTTTTGAACAAACGAGGATGACCTCCAAGTGATCACAGGGTTAGTCGGGTCACAATATTGGCCATGAGAACTGACATTCCATCGCGTGTCCCGGCCGTGCTTGTGTCGCTGTGTGGGTGACACTCAAATTATCTCTACATTCCTAGTCTGAATTATTTTCGACACACCTGGACTTTATTATCACCCCAAAATCAAACGGGCAAGGATATTCTGACGCAGCACTGACGTTTGACGCATGCAGTGTCAGTCTGCGTCAGTTGAATTCTGTGTCAGTAGTTGAACTTACCTTTGCCGCCATCGCTGAGGCCTGATATCCCGGGGGCATCTAGGTGGGTCCTTAGTACATCGTTTACCACATTAAAGTATACAGATAGTCATCGTTGAGGTCGTTACAGCTAATGTCGGAACCGAAGGCGCGAGCGAAAAATTTCCGTTTTGGGAGTTTTTTTGTCGCGCCGGCCGATTCTCTCATATCTCCCTGAGTTTTTGTCAGATTACCTCGAAACATATACCATTCTTTCAAAATAATTCGTGCGCAATTAGTGATGTAAAGGAAATCACGAACATGCATTTCATTTCTCCATTTGGCACTGGGGCCTCAGTTTCTGTTCAACACCTCCTCGCAGGGTGGGCACTTGTTCAAACACATTAAATTTTTGGTAGGGAAAGCTCACATGCAATATGAAGAGGGTGATGTCGCCAGAATTATGATTTTCCTCTCCATTGAGACACTATTGGCTCGGAAATAATCTTTTGATCAAAATTGTTCAACTCCCTGTAACTTCTTCAATATGGAACCAAATTCAAACCCAAATCTATGCAGGACATCGGATTTGACGTCTCCTTGACCCTAGACTCTCAAATGGCTCAAAAACATGCATAGAAAGACTATATCCAAATCTGAGCTGTCGGATGTATCACCTTCAAGAAAGCCAGCACAAGGATAACTAGGACAATTCAAGCATATAGCCTGAAGGAGACATGAAATGTGATGTCCTCTGTTGTTTTAGGTTTGAATTTGGTTCCATATTGAAGAAGTTACAGGGAGTTGAACAATTTTGATCAAAAGATTATTTCCGAGCCAATAGTGTCTCAATGGAGAGGAAAATCATAATTCTGGCGACATCACCCCCTTCATATTGCATGTAAGCTTTCCCTACCAAAAATTTAATGTGTTTGAACAAGTGCCCACCCTGCGAGGAGGTGTTGAACAGAAACTGAGGCCCCAGTGCCAAATGGAGAAATGAAATGCATTTTCGTGATTTCCTTTACATCACTAATTGCGCACGAATTATTTTGAAAGAATGGTATATGTTTCGAGGTAATCTGACAAAAACTCAGGGAGATATGAGGGAATCGGTCGGCGCGACAAAAAAACTCCCAAAACGGAAATTTTTCGCTCGCGCCTTCGGTTCCGACATTAGCTGTAAAAATCGTTGACTAGAATTCGTGCAACGTCAGTTAGCGTCAGTCATGCGTCAGTGCGACTGCGTCACAAGCGCCGCAACTGACGCATGCGTCAAATTTCAGCGTCAGTTCCGCGCCAGTCTGGGTCAATTAGGCCTTTTGCAACGTCAGTTGCACTTATGGTTCGCGTCAGTCAGCGCCGGTAATGCGCCGTGACACAGCGTCAGTGTGACCAACCTGTGTCAGTTCAACATCCCTCTCAACTTCGCCTGCGCCGTTGCTACGCCACTCTGCGCCGATGTTGCAGTGCTCAACATCACTCTACCGGACCTCTGGGACACCTCCGGAATGTTTATCCCATACCCAGCCCCAACTTTGTCAATCCCTCACTGAATCTCTCACCCTCTGGCCGCCGGTCTTTCACACCCTCTGAAATCTCTTCCCAATCCAAAATGTCCATGGTTAGGTCTCCAAGGGTGTATCCAGCGCTACTGTAGACTTTCTGTGTTGGAGTCCAAGCGAGGAGTCCCATTCAAATTGAGTTGAAATCACTCATGCCGTTGCAGTATTATCGGTCGGCCGTTGGACTGTCGCGGCTGAGGACTTTATCCTCAAGTCGTTGTTTCCAAGATTCCAAGATTTTGCTTGGACGCCATTACTTCAATCTCACCTTACTCTGGCCCCTTAACCCCAGCCCATCTCTCACTCTCGATGTTCTATGTTGCCAATGACCAGAATATGTTCTCGATGGTTGACCTCAACATTCTCGACACATTCTGGTTCAAATTGTACTGCAGCACTGGTATCCAGCCACGAGAAGATCTCATTCAAGGTATCGTCGCCGCTGGCAGTCAGACGTAACTACGCTAACGTTGTATAGAGGCCGGCTCGAACGGTTTTTCCAGAGCTTTTTGAATCTAAAATCACTCCTTGCCAGTTCCAGTATACTCAACTAGTCTGCTGGCTGTACCTCATAATTGTTTGCGTCAGTACGTATGCCGCTCTGCGTCAGTGCACCCAACGTCAATTGTATATTGCTTTTGACTGACGCATCCACAGATATATTTTTAATTTCCAGCCGCATTCATGCCTCACCGGTGTGATACGCCGGCCAGCGTCAGCTCAGCGTCGCTCTGCGTCACTGTACAGCCACTCTGATTATTGAGTGTGCGAAAGCCATGGTAGGCCTGGCAAGCGAGACCGTGGTAGGTGCGCGCCGCCTGCGTCAATGCACAGCCCCTATGCGTCAGTTGTACATTGACGGTGGCCGAAGCATCCACAGATAGACTTTGTGATAGCAGCGTGGCTTTAAATTGCTATAATGCACTCTACCTAAACGATCACGATTCTGCAACTTTATGCAGCTGCAGCGGTACCTTATATCCAACTCGAGTTTTGATCCTTTGTTCACCGCCAACTGAATGTTGGACACCCCCTCTGAATGTGAACCACCACCGCCACTTGGCTCAAACTTGGTGGAATAAATCCAGCGCTCGGGAAATTTATTATCTCTATCCAAGGTTGAGTTGAAAACAGAATCAAGTGCATAACACAGTTAACATTGTTTGAGCCCAATGGCCACGAGGTACATATGGATGCTGGTTGTCATCTTTATCCTAGCTGGCTTCCGATCTTGGTAACTTGGTTTCTTCTATTACTCTTTATCGCGTGGCCGGCAAAGTATCCAAGAATTGATCTGTATTTTGTGAATAGCTCGGTCCAGTTTTTAACACTCCGATACCAGATCTGCTATGGGTTCAAAAAATCATTGGTAGACACGTCAGCCCAGATGAACTGTCGCAGAGCGACGCCGGCCCGCGCATTAGTGAAGATGCATCAGTGAACGTCAATATAGAACTGACGTTGAGGTTGAGTGGCTGTCCATTAACATACTGCGCAGAGCCGGGAATGCATTGATTCAGACACGAATTGCCGCAAACAGTTGTCAAGAGCATTTCGAAATACCTGTAGAAAATTCAACCAGTCTCAACAACACACCGTCAACGTCCGATTGATGCGAGCGCAACTTGTTTCAACGTGGGATTTCTATCTCTGGCGCCATTGGATGGTGGTGCTGTGGTACACTATATCGACAAAAGAAATGTCACATAGTGTTTTCGGTCATTTCTGGGCCAAATCACTCCAAATAAAATGTAGGCATGAACATTTACCGATTCCATGATGGTATGCCGCTTTTAATCCATATAATTCCTACTTCGGTCTGTCAGAATAAAATATTTGAGCGTTTTCCGAAAAATCGAGTCCGTGGAATCACAGTAAACACAAAAATCGTATATACTATCTGAAAGTACTTGAAAAATGAATCTCATCCATATATTGGTCGACCTACATCCACAGAGTTCTGGACTCACAATACCTTTTGCAAGTTGGTCACTTTAGCATTTTTTGAGCAAAAATGCTAAAAATGGCCAACTTGGATGTCACGCCCTGAGCTCAAAACTCTGTGGATTGTTAGAGATCGACCCCAGGAGTTGAGTGGCACAGAGGTGCACAAGGTACAAAGACAACGACAATTGATGATGTGACATGTAACTCGTAACATATCTAAATCGGTCTCGGCTCAAACTCCAACACACCCCCAGAGACGAGACACCCCCATAAGCGGAAAAAAGTTTACGGTTGAAATGGCAGCTAATTTCCACTGTTCTTCTTCCTCTTTTTCTTGCTCCCCTTCAAGTTCCTCTTTTTCTTCTTTCTCCTCAGAACTGTGGCAGCGCTTTGGGTCAACTTGAATGCCGAAGGTGGAGGAATGGGCGGAGGAACGACAAATAGATCGCCGCAGTAACAGATATCTGTCTGATCCTTTGTAATTCTCCCATCAAACTCTTTATTGGCAGCAAAGTGCATCGACACGTCGTCAAAGAGACTGGAATTTCCAAGAGCAGTGTATGCCTTTGGAGCTTCAGAACCTACACCCCCATGAGTCGGTCCTTTAGAAAGAGCTACACCGGTGGCGCTGATGACCGAGTCATTCCTCTGAAGATCTGTTCCTTTTCCAGAGAGTGTTTTATCTGGGACGATGGACGAGGGGACAGTGATAGCCGTGAGACAATTTTCTGCGGGGCTGGTCGACTGCAAAGCATCATCGGCGGGTTTGGGAATGTCAAGGAGGATGGCGTGGAGCTGAGATGTGGGCATGGAACGATTGGCGGAGTTAGATGTGGTGTAAAAAGATGCAAGCTGTGCCCAAAGCAGTCTTCCGCTTCGCATAACACCCACATTGTCAACTTTCCTCTGCACCTCAGGGCTGAGGATGAGATAAAGTAGGCTGTAGGCCTTTTCGTTGTCAGTGGCCCATTTATGGAGCTGAGCGAAGCCATTCGGGACAGGAACGGCAGGATCGATGGTGCTCCAGATGTTTTCAGCCAAACAAAGAGCTTTGGCAGCGGGTTCCCAGGTCTGGTAGTTCAATGGCATGAGGCTGTGGATGTCGGATGGTTTCACCATTGTGGAGGGTGAAGCTCGACGGGTGGATCGAGAACGATCCGGGGTGCTGATCGTGGCAGCGGACACAAAACGGGTGCTGATCATAGCAGCAAACACAAAACAAACAGCCAGAAGGATTTCCTAGTAGGCAGTGGTGCGCAGATGGCCCATAACCTGTTAGAGATCGACCCCAGGAGTTGAGTGGCACAGAGGTGCACAAGGTACAAAGACAACGACAATTGATGATGTGACATGTAACTCGTAACGTATCTAAATCGGTCTCGGCTCAAACTCCAACATGGATATAGGTCGACCAATATATGGATGAGATCTAGTTTTCAAGTACTTTCAGATAGTATATACCATTTTTGTGTTCACTGTGATTCCACAGACTCGATTTTTCGGAAAATGCTCAAATATTTTATTCTGACAGAACGAAGTAGGAATTATATGGATTAAAAGGTGCATACCGTCATGGAATCGGTAAATTTTCATGCCTACATTTTATTTGGAGTGATTTGGCCCAGAAATGACCGAAAACACTATGTGACATTTCTTTTGTCGATATAGTGTATATTGAAGTTAAACTAAAACTTGTCCACAATGTTGAGCATTGTCTGGCTATTGTCAACATGGAACATGGAGATTGTGAATGATGGGCAGCCAGGCGGGGGAAGAGATTTTAATCATTGTGTTCGGCATGCATGATTTCAACATAATATGAATTGAGTGGTAGGATGAACCACGGAGGCATTAGTCGGATATAAAATTCACAGCACTTATTTCCTGCGGGGCTAAAGACCTTCGGGAGTAGTATGGGGTACCAGAGTATAGTTGCGGTATAATGGCGATGTGTTTGGTGCCTGGGTGCGGCGATGAATATGTGCGTGCGTCAATACGGTATCCCACAATATGGCTAGCCAAACGTGACACTGCGTCAGTGTGACTGCATGCGTCAATCAACGCCGATCTGCGTCAATTGAGAAACGTCACAGCGTCAGTCAAACGTCGGTGCAACGTCACAACATCAATTTCACCCTGCCCAAATCAAACGGGCCTTCCATTTTTTTTTTTTCTCGGGCACGACCTGCACTCTCTCAGTAGGTTCGGATTCCCTATTAATTTTTGCCCTACCCATGCCTCACTCACTGACGCTGGTGCTTCTGGAGTATATTTGTCAATGAGCCACTTTTAATAGCAGAAATGTGTCGAGACGCCTCACACTCACCAAGGCTATTGTAAATTATTACGGCATTTGATACCACCGGGCCCTCTATCCATAAGTGAGAATGAATTCCGCTACTGAATACAAGACGACCTCCGCTTCGCTCCGGTATGAGCCAAATAAAATCATTACTCAATATTTTTTTAAACGAATATGGGAAATCTTTGGGAACTAACGATAAACTTGCGGTCTGAAGGTCCAGAGGTAAGTACTTGAATGGCGGTGCATTGCGTCGATGGATGTCCTACCTCCAAGCGGCAAGAACGTGTCGTCGTCCCCATTGCATAAGAACCCAAGGAGCTTCGCCCAAACATAACGAAATTTGAGCGCGAAATGATAGTTGGCCAGCCAGAACATCACCAGAGCGTGAAGGAGCGCGAAGCGACCAGCAAGAATGATACCCGCCTCCGGAGAGTGTGATGGAATGAAATTGATCCACGCTATACTCTGGCGCGAGAAGTTCCGTGTGAGATCCCTAGTAGAGGGAATAACGCAGAGCCAGCGAGAAAATACCCCAACAGAGCAGTCTTGATCCCCAAGAAATAGGTGAAGAACCCGAGAGGAAGACAGCAACGTGTACAAAATGTGTATCAAAATCTTGATTGGAAGACAGTGGCAATGATTAAGGTGCGAGAGAAGTGGGCGAAACATGGCTAGTCCGAAGAATGGTCCTTGTTTATATATCGAGAATCCGAGTCATTGGCGGAATACGTGGTTTCCCGGCTTGATAACAATCGCTGGACTGCGGCGACTGCTGCGATCGCCGATAAACAGTGTTTGAACTACGTCCTGTCAAGAAAGGCTGCGCTGTGGTCAGCTGTTGAACCAGATGGAGCTTTGAAGTGTAAAATGAAACTGTGCCCATGAATGTTCAGAACCTCCATGCCAAGAAATGAGCACAGCAAGAAAGCAAGAAGGAAGGGGATATGCTACATGGGGAAATGCGCAAACATGTACAATGACACGCCGAGGTAATCGTTAAAGAACGGTTAATACTGACATGGTAATGGATGGTCCGCGAAGCTGGCATTGGACCTATGAACTCGCAACATGGAGGAATTTTGGGGAGTTTCCCGAGCATCTAAATTCGCGACTGAACTCAGATACCTACGGTTCCTCCATTTTGAGCTGTGAGACTGTGTCTTGATCATAAAATGAATGAGATCGAGCTATTTTACAGATATTTCTGGCATAAAACTGGTCGGGTAACCGGATTCTAGTCAAAAATTGGGGCAAAAATAGTTCGCCGCGTCAGGTTGGCGCGGCGGGGATGCGGCGGTGACACGGCGATCCAAAAATTAGCGGCCACCGTGCGTACGCTCCATGGGCTCCTGCTACAGGATATACATACAGTAGGTACCCACAGTATATTAGCATATGATGGCAAAGGAATAGGCCTATATACTTGCGTGTACATCGTGCTAGTCACCGTAAAGTTAATCTTGTACGCGGCAGTGACGCGGCAGGATGCGGCGGGACGCGGCAAAGTGCATGGTAAATTCGCCGCGTCCCACCTCTTTAACGCGGCTATAGCGCCGCGTCACGCGGCGGTCAGCGGCGGTCCAACATAGGCGACGCGGCGCATACAAAATGTGACGCGGCGGTCCCAAGTGTCAACGCGGCACTACAGCGGCGCCAACTCGACCTTCGCAAAACCAACTGAACATCACATTCACTCATTATTTAGCCTGAAAACTTCCTCCTCACAACTCCTGTTCATTCACTCCCGCTGCACGGGTTTCTTGTTCAAGCAACGCGCCATTTTGACGCCATCACACCAGTTGACTATTTCAGGCCGCTACCACGCCTCTCCACGACTCCAATACGCAAGATAAAGTCAGTGGAGGTTATCATGCTGTGTAATCATGGCCAGGGAGTCGGTAGAAAATGTTGGGAAGCATGCACGCACAGCGGTGCGGGCCGTGCGGCAAACTTACGAAATCAGTGACATTGCCTTCACTGACTCGACACTGTTCTTGTCGAAGATAGCGACCCTCAATCGGTCTGGAGGGTACAATGATATCGCAAATCCCTCAGAAATTGGATTTGGATAGAAATAGGGCACCTAAAAGACGAACGGCGCCGCGCGGCCAGGTGCAAAATACGACAACTGCAATGGCAGCAAAGCATTTTCTGGCGGAGTCCTCAGCAGTTTCAAGTGCCGCAACATGGTTAGGCGAGAGATATGAGCTTGTTAATTGTTATACCATATATTTTGTTTGGAGACTTGAGCTTTGTGGGCAGTGCGGCGCGGTGCGGCGAAGTGCACAGTGGCGCAGCGTCAGCCAATCAGCGCCGATACGGCAGTTGAGACCGCCCTAGTCTGCCATAATGTATATTCCATTCATGAATTTGTGTCTAGTGAGCCCCCCAATTGAAGTCCTTCTTCGTCTGTCCTCGACGCTGTCCATACGCTGAATGTTAATTGCACAGCCACTTGTTCAAACTTGGGGATGCACGCAGGTTTATAGTGAGTTCCGGAATGAGTTTGAAAATCATGCACAGGAGCACTGGAAAACATCAATCTTCCTCAGGGACTTACTCAAAATGCTGAGATTGAACCATTTGTTGAGGTTATGGATGTTTAGTGCAAACACGCGGTGCAGAATATCTCAACCTGCACGCCACTCCTTAGATCCCTTGCGCCGAATAAGTCGCTAATCTCTTTGAATTCACCAAAGAAGACTCGGAATCTGCTCGAAAAAAATACCGCTAGGAAAATACCTTGAAAAGCTGCTTAGGAAAGATGCTGTACGGCAAAAATTGGGACATGTCTCCTTGCATATCAGTTGACGCTGTTCTCTTGGGATTCATGCCCCAAAATTTGGTGGGGAGCAGGTCATGGAGTGTAGGAGTCTCCAGTAGCAACGGTGAGTTGAGATATTTAATCTAGGCGATGATCGGCGCGGCGCGGCGCAGTGATTCTGACGCGGCGGTGGCTGTGTTACTGTCGCAACAAGATGGTAAACCGCCGCGCTGCTTCCAGTTCCTTCCAGTTTTCTTGCCTTTGTACAAGCTTTTGGCGAGATTAATCAGTGTACATAGATCCCTGAGCAACCCCAAACCCGTGCAATACATCAGGTAGGCAAACTCAAGAATGTATCCCAATCTTTGACTAGATTGTTCTTAGTCAACCAGTTTCACATCGAAAGCATCCAACAAATACTTCAATTTCCTTAAGTTTGCGATAAAACCACCGTCCGAGGGCACTGTGTGGAGGAACAATGTGGATCGAATTACAGTCACGAAATTAGCTACGGGTAGTTTGCGGGTCAGCTCGCGGTGGTCTGACATATTTGAGAACAATTTAGCCTTTCAAACTTGCACAGCCTGCGATTGAAACGAGCGTCGAAGAATATCGGAAAGAAATGGAATGAGAGACGGTACGATGGTTGCAACACGAAGTAGACTTCTCAGGTTCAATTCTACCTTCTGCACGAGAGTCTGGAACCAAAAGGAGAAACCTGCCGTACGAAAAACACTTTACTGAATGAGCAAGGCCCATCAATACAATCACCACACTGCGATGGTTTTTTCAAGGTGTCTCTCGTGCCTTCTGCTAAATGAAATCCTTCTGCCAGCGGCGGCTCTTCTAGTTACGATAGAGTATATACGATGTACTACGTTTGTAGGGAAAATTCGATCCTATCTTCCTATGGGCCAAAGGATAGGATTAATCCTATCAGCTGCGGTCGTCGAAACTCTTTCCAAAATTATTCGTGCCTGAGCTCACGAAGTCCAGACAAATCTTCCCACAACTCCGCTCCCGCTTTGATCTTAGGTTTTGAATAGGCTTTGACCTATCTGCTCGAACACAAGTCCCCAATTTTCATCTGCCAACTGCGGGGATACGAGAATGTCAGTGTTGCATCAATGTCCAGTGACGCGGTACTGATGTACGACTGCGGCAGCATTGCAGGGAATTTAGGAGCACCGTGGTCCGGAAAAATGGTATGTCTTCAGCGCCTCATAAAATCGACCTGTACACGGCGATTGGTAACACCGAGAGCGGTGGCTGGAGGATTTCCTGCTCACAATGTCTACAGTGGTGATGAGAGGCAACCGCAACTTGGCGCGATCTTACAGCGGCTGCGATCACAGTATATCGTAGCTTAGCATACTATGTGGTTGAGATATTTAGGCTATTACAAGTTGGATATCACGGTATACTGTATATTTTCATTCAATTCGACAGAGGGTGTGACGTGTGACATCTTGAACTAATTCGTCAATTCGTCAAGGCCGATTTTGAGTGGGACACGGACTAAAATTTCGACAGACCCCCCCATTTGTCTAGAATGATCACTCCGGAGCTTGTTCCAAGCCTTTTTCCGCACCCGTTTGGGTTCCACAACACCATATGGCCCAAAATGCAGTTTTACCTCAGTTTCACGATTGATTTTGGCTGGAAACGATGGCTGTGAGCTTGGAATCCCGCAGAAATATGTTTCAAAGTCCAGCCTCGAGCTTCGCATGTAACTAGAATATTTTAAGGAATCTTCTTGGGGTACACAACACTTTTCGGAGGAAAACGCGAACCTTGGAACCAATTCGTCAACCGTCCTGGTGACGTGTGACATTGACCAAAGTTCGTCGCCGTCAACACCCCTTGTGACGCGTGACCGACGAATTGAATGAAATTATACAGTACGTGTCAGCGGCGATGGCGCGGCGATGGAGATTGAAGACGCGGCAGTCACCAGTGAGGACGCGGCGATCAGATGTTGAGACGCGGCGGTGGTACTAAGTGACGCGGCGCGGATCGGCGGACGCGGCGAAATATCCTAGCCCAAAAAATTGGGATACTTCTGTAGGTTTGCCTACCTGATGTTAGGAATAGATTTGGCGGGTCTATGTAATGTATGGGTATGGACACTAATCAACACCGCGAGAAGCTTTTTCGAGATAAGAAACAAGCTGTGGAAGGCAAGGGGGTTCGGGCCGGACAAGCCGAGACCTACGGCAGGGAGGGTGGGTCGGCCGTCAGGCCGAGAAAAAAAAAAATGGATTTTTATAAATATGCTGGGACGAGGTCCCAGAGTCTTCTGGTGTTGACAGATAACCATGTGTGAGTTGCCCGAAGTCAAGGTGGTGTACTGTTGGTCCCCAATCTCATTGTTCCCTTGGAAAGCAGTCCATTCAGCTGTATTGACCCAGGTTTGGTATATGTGAGGTGAAAATATATTTTAGGCTTTAGATTGAGTAGAATTAAGCATATATGCATTTACTGGAGTACCATGCTACCGGGTTCGGCTCTGAGCTTCCCACCTGGCAATTTGATGTTGCGAAATTGGGGATGGGCAGCAAAAAAATTCTGAGAGTGCTATTAGTTGCTGTGAGGTATTCGGCATTACCTGTGGTTGTTCAACATTATTTCCTGCCATTTTTCAACCGCTGGCGGCATTTTCCAGATGGTCTCACGTGAGAAATTGCCTTATTTGGACGTCACGTGGTAGGGAGGGTCAAAGGGAGGGATCAGTTTCAAAAAAAACGGCCCAAGGTATTTTTTTAATTTTTCCGTACCCCCTTGGTGGAAGGAGCTAGACGCAGCGCGGCACTCCACCCTTTGCCGCGGCAACAACACAGCCACCGCCTCGTCAGTGCCGCGCCACTGCCGCGTCACTTCCCCGCAGTGCCACGTCAGTGCGCGGCAGTCGCGCGGCACGCGCGGCATTTCCACCCAGCCCATCAATGACGGGGAGTGGGTCTATACTCCACGAAGGCTTATCGTTCCATCTGGTACGTTGGTCAACTCTACGTCTCCCCGCTCCGACGTGAAACTGGGCACTGGGTAGTCTGATAAACTTGGAACGTCCCAGCCAAACACACATCTTTGATCCGCGCCACCACCAACGAATTTCCCAATTTCCTGAATCCATGGCTCGGCGTCGCGCGACCACATTCTAGCCAACCGGAACCTACTAGTATCTGGCTAGTTCTGCTTCCCCATCTGGTGTGAACTGTCGATGGGACGCTTCTAGCGAGTCTCAGAATGTGTACGGAGAGATCTTGGGGATCAGAATCCGCTAGGCTGGTTGGTGCGTAATCCTCCAAGCTTCCATAGCCATTCCAGCTCGGCTCACAGTAATGGTACCAGTCTCGGTGGTCCACGTCATGCATTCACTTTGCGCTAGTCCCCCGCAGCCACCAGCGGAGGAACTGTTTCTCGCCCATCCATTCCGCGCGCTATTGTGCGCTGCTGCCCCCACACAGATGCAGTAGAGCTCTGAACGCGTCAACGCACCTTTCCGAAGTCCCTTTCTATTTCCGTCTCCTTCTCCGTCCGATACATAACCACGGGGCGGGCGGCTGGAGAGTGGGCGCGGGTGGCGTCGCGCGTCGCGAATTGGGATCCGTGCTGCGGCGCTGCGCGGGCGCGATTCAATGCCCTCGCACCCTACATTTGCCCTACATAATAGCTATGGCATTGGCAACAGATGCATCAATGAGAAGTGTCTTGAAATCGGCGCTGGACGGCACTTGGGAACGAGATTCGAGGAGACTTCGCTCGCTGACAAAGAGGGAATCGGCCGCGTGATCCGATGGTGGAGTGCTTCGGCTCGGGGCCGAAGGGCCGAATTGACCGCAGGGAAGAAGCACGGGGGTATTTGAGAGACAGTTCAATTGCAAGGGGTATTATCGGACGGGAGTGGGAGCGCTAGGCGTGATTGTGCCAAGAAGGGCCGCCAAAAAAAAGCGACGACGGAAAAAAAATGGCCCGTTGACACATCGGCATTTCAGGTGGGGGGACTCGAACTCCGATCTTCTCAGTTCTTGCTCCCTGGCAAGGAGTGTGGTCTATCATTGGCAGCCGTGCACCGTGCACTACATCGGAGCTGAATGGGTGTTCTACGCCCCCGGTATATGCGTACCTCTCCAAGCACTGATATAGATTGAATTTTTGGATAATTCTGAATATAGACCATCACAGTGGTGCTACTCTCCGTGCGCAACGAAAAAGCTGTGGTCAAAACGACACAACGCACCACTCAAGTCCTGAAACTGAAGAAAAAACCCGCTTCCGTCATTATTCGGACCCGGGGAGTCGAACCCCGTTTTGCTCTCCTCCAGAAAAGGCGGCCAGAAGATATTGTGCACCATGCAATACCCGAGTGGAATAACGCAACGTGCATTGGATTATCTACGCTTCCCTACCCTCGAACCTCGAGATAGAGTCCGAGATTTCTTGCCGCACTATGCTACGTATCCCGGGACGCTCCCGATCCCCAATACTTGTGCGAGTAAAATCGAAGGCAAGTCTATGTCTTCTGTTTTCTCCTTCGACTGGCGGGTGCCGGCACTGCTGGTCATCCCTCCCTCGTGGCACACGCTAGTCTGATTAACTATGTGCTTATTGTCGATTCCCCCGTATGTGACTCGCGGGGGGCCTAGCAACTGATGTCTTTTTTCCTTCCGTTAAGTCCGAGTACCCTACTCCGCAGCTCAAGTGAACATCGGCTATAATGCATTCACAGTCCTATGAATACGCGACGGAAGGTAATCATCAGCTCAGGTATGGTGCATAGAGCACGGCTGCCCGTGATACAGCTAAGATCTAAGATTCAAGACGGTACCAGGCAGGGTTCGACTCCCCGCACCGGAATTACATTACAGTGCAATTCTTTTGTCACTTTTTGGTTCGTCCAGAGGAACTCTACTCCATGAGAGCCATGCCTTCCCGAGCAATATTAACTCGCATTCAAGGCGCAATTGTAATTGTGCCAGCTCTTAGCACCTAGAATATAGGATATTATTCGCCTGATATTCGAGCACCATGGGGCCCAAGAGGTGCTTTCAGAGAGCTCGATGTTCGACAGACAGCGCAAAACCTGTTCCGTATGCACCAGCAGCTTCGAGCACGTGCACCTCAACATCTTCTATGAGATTAATGATGAACGGGTTTTTCTCGTGAACACTTTCCTACACATCGCAATTTAGTTCAATCAATCTTGGAAATTCTGTATAGGTGGCTGCTTTCTTAATGATTCAATAACTGTGGAAACGCAATGGGGATATCTATATATTCAAAATGCTTTTAAACCCGAACAAATCAAGTACAGCGGCCTAAAAACGACAGAAAATGACAAAAACATGAATCAGAACCTGCGATAAGGGAATGGGCCATAGACATGATAACCTCAATGATCTCTCCAGCGCGCGAGTGCGGGAACTCCCTTGTTTGGATTCATAATGACTACCTCGAGTCCTGGAAGCGCCCGCATGCGCCTTACCGCAGTCTTCAGACGTCGCCTTCCCGCGAGGAGCACGACAGAGCGCAAGGGATGCACACTCGTGGAATTCGTGCATCGCGACACAACCATGTCGGCGAACACACCGCGGTCGAGTGCATCGCTGAAGTCTGCCCAGGCAAGCGATTCCAGGGTAGGACACAGGCGCTCTGGGGCCATGAGCGCCGCGACAATTTCAGCCGGCGGGCTATGCACATCGAGCATCAACGCAGTGAGACCGGGCGTCTGCTGCAAGAGGGCGATGATCTCGTGCGCGGGGGCAGAACATCGTGCGAGGGTCAGCTCGACGAGCTGGGATGTGCAGCCCGAGCGGTCCAGAAAGGGGTGGACGTGCTTTACGGGGCCGACGATGTAGAGCGACTGCAATGAGGGTACAACCAGGCGGTCGAGGAGTAGAGGGCATGAGATAGCGAGGCGGCGCACGCGCGGGAGGGTGAGGATGTCGAGCTGCATAGCCGTGACCTCGTCACCCTTGGTGAGGGCAAAGTCAAGGTCGCACTCGACGAGGTTTGCCGCGCCAGCCAGGGCGCGGAAATGTGTAGTGGCATCCGGATGGAATGTCCTGTAGCTGGTCAGCTGCGTCCACGGCAGTGCGATCTTCCGCGTGAACTCCTTGCTGTGGGCCCCAAGCACGAGTCGGCGCAGCACTGGGGCATCAGCGAAGGAGAAGTCGTTCTCAAAGTAAGATACACCTCTGCCGCCGAGGGCCAGCTCCTCCAGGAGGGGCAAAGCGATCCCATTGAGGGCTGCGATGGTTTCGTCCGGGACCCAACCAGCATTGAACTCAAGGTGGAGGGCGCGCCAGCGTGCACTGTACGATACTAACCTGTCGAGGAACGGATCGAAAAGATCGAAGTTGGGAGGGGAGCGGGTACCGGAGGTGAAATCGATGTGCAGATCTAGTGGCACTGATTCGGTTCGCGAGAGTTGGATATTGAGCAGACTGAGCTTGCGCGGCGATGTGGTAGTAAATACTGTTATAGATGTCCATAGAGTTGGGAGCGATACTGAGAGGGCACGCCAGTGCGAGCAGACTTGGCTGAAGACCCAAGGACCGCCGAAAATCCAGGGCCTGCTAAACAGGGGCGCATTGACCGTAGATATGACTGGCGATGAGGAGTCGCATTTGAGTGGAGGTACTAGTAAGGTAAATATGTAGCAGAGGAGTTCCGGGGGAATCAGGTTAATGACCGATACCGGTGGAGTAGTGTTTTCCCCGAGCATGGTGGACTGGGGTACGAGCACCTGCGCAGAATTTGGGGAGGGAACCATGGATGGTGGACGAGATAGATGTCCGCTTATATGCTACTAGGGTGAGTCATAGCTACGGGAGTCATATACGAGTCTCATCACCTCGTACAGCATTGGTGGGTACGAG
This sequence comes from Mycena leptocephala, assembly GCA_029378395.1. Classification (NCBI taxonomy): domain Eukaryota; kingdom Fungi; phylum Basidiomycota; class Agaricomycetes; order Agaricales; family Mycenaceae; genus Mycena; species Mycena leptocephala. The sequence goes on along the minus strand of JARJLF010000253.1, from coordinate 126,722 downwards.
AGAATGAAACTCGTACAGGCAGTGAACCGTGAGAACAGATCAAGTAATGCATTGCCACAGAGTGACGGCATAGGACGAACACATGAAAATGAGCAGGTAGGAGCTCATTAAAGCAGTGAAGACGAAATGGGGGAAGGGAGGAGACAACGTCAATGGTGTGAGAAAGTAGGGCGATGGGAAGGGGCGATGCAAGGGCGAGAGTCAGCCTGCGTTGTATGTAGGATGCCCGATGAACTAAGGCAGGACGTCGAGAGCATGCCAGTGAGTCTGCGGCACGGCAAACCAGAGATCGAGGTGATATGCTATGATCACTGAAACTAAAGAAACAAAAGCTCTGAGTCGTCTCCGACTCTAGTTCGACCGACATGTCACAAGGGTGGCAGTGCACCGATGCGGTCTCGATAAGAGTGAACAAGACGGACTGCCGCTTCGCTCCGGAAAAATGCAAGACGAAAAGAGTCACTGACAACAATATATCCACGTAAAAGACAACCGAGAAATCCTATTCAAAATTCGTTTGACGAACCATTAATTAAACAGATGAATAGAACACGGACCACTTATTGAGTACAAAAACCTGCGGAGGGGTCCTTTCGCTCGGCGTAATTCAACAACGTTGCATCATATCGACCTTGGAACGAGGTGGTCATCAGGGGAACCGGTTTACGCCGTATCAGACGCCTGGGGTTCTGCGCACAGTAAGAGAGGAATGAAAGACGAAAGTGCCAGCAGACCCTGAAAGTGCAGTGGTAGGTCACTGCGTTCAGACCCCCTGTAGGCACACACTGTGTCTACCGGCGTAGACAACACGTAGACAAACTGTTTGCCTATATGTGCCTATTACCTACAGCATGTAGACACTGTTGGTGTACTGTAGTATTTGAATCACTTCTCCCGGGCTGTGACCTGTGACCGCAAGATTCGAACTTTGGGTTTCGAAAATGGGGGACTTGGCCGTGACATCCAAAAAATTTCGAAAATCCATTGGAGATTGTCGGAACAGTTCTGAGACCTTCAGAAATTGCCAAAATGCACCTCCGACGGTAACCAGATAGGAAGATCGCGCGCCAATAACCCGTGGAGATCAATCGAGTTACAAAACAATTTTTTTTTGCACCAATCCCGCCACCGTCGCGACAATGAGCGGGCTTCCCGACATTCTGGGGATCCCAGAAGGACAGGAGAAGTGCTCGTTACCGGCCCGCAACCTACCATCGTCCGACCTCATCAAACTTCAGCTGAAACACGCCTGTACGCGAAAAATGGGGTTTTGGGGGCCTTTTTCACCTTTTTTGTGACTGGTTTTGCACCTTCGAAGATCCCCTCGGTGACCCGTGACATGTTCGAAATTTTTCGAAAATTTTGGGCCCTGTGACGCGGGCAGGGTGAAATTGACGTTATGACGTTGCACCGACGTTTGACTGACGCTGTGACGTTTCTCAGTTGACGCAGATCGGCGTTGATTGACGCATGCAGTCACACTGACGCAGTGTCACGTTTGGCTAGCCATATTGTGGGATACCGTATTGACGCACGCACATATTCATCGCCGCACCCAGGCACCAAACATATCGTCATTATACCGCAACTATACTCTGGTACCCCATACTACTCCCGAAGGTCTTCAACGCCGCAGGAAATAAGTCCTGTGAATTTTATATCCGACTTATGCCTCCGTGGTTCATCCTACCACTCAATTTATATTATGTTGAAATCATGCATGCCGAACACGATGATTAAAATCTCTTCCCTCGCCTGGCTGCCCATCGTTCACAATCTCCATGTTCCATGTTGACAATAGCCAGACAATGCTCAACATTGTGGACAAGTTTTAGTTTAACTTCAATATACCACAGCACCACCATCCAATGGCGCCAGAGATAGAAATCCCACGTTGAAACAAGTTGCGCTCGCATCAGTCGGACGTTGACGGTGTGTTGTTGACGGTGTGTTGTTGAGACTGGTTGAATTTTCTACAGGTATTTCGAAATGCTCTTGACAACTGTTTGCGGCAATTCGTGTCTGAATCAATGCATTCCCGGCTCTGCGCAGTACGTTAATGGACAGCCACTCAACCTCAACGTCAGTTCTATATTGATGTTCTGATGCATCTCCACTAATGCGCGGGCCAGCGTCGCTCTGCGACAGTTCATCTGGGCTGACGTGTCTACCAATGATTTTTTGAACCCATAGCAGATCTGGTATCGGAGTGTTAAAACCTGGACCGAGCTATTCACAAAATACAGATCAATTCTTGGATACTTTGCCGGCCACGCGATAAAGAGTAATAGAAGAAACCAAGTTACCAAGATCGGAAGCCAGCTAGGATAAAGATGACAACCGGCATCCATATGTACCTCGTGGCCATTGGGCTCAAACAATGTTAACTGTGTTATGCAGTTTTCAACTCAACCTTGGATAGAGATGATAAATCTCCCGAGCGCTGGATTTATTCCACCAAGTTTGAGCCAAGTGGCGGTGGTGGTTCACATTCAGAGGGGCTGTCCAATATTCAGTTGGCGGTGAATGAAGGATCAAAACTCGAGTTGGATATAAGGTACCGCTGCAGCTGCATAAAGTTGCAGAATCGTGATAGTTTAGGTAGAGTGCATTATAGCAATTTAAAGCCACGCTGTTATCACAAAGTCCATCTGTGGATGCTTCGGCCACCGTCAATGTACAACTGACGCATAGGGGCTGTGCATTGACGCGGCGCACACCTACCACAGTTTCGCTTGCCAGGCCTACCACGGCTTTCGCACACTCAATAATCAGAGTGGCTGTACAGTGACGCAGAGCGACGCTGAGCTGACGCCGACCGGCGTATCACATCGGTGAGGCATGAATGCGGCTGGAAATTAAAAATATATCTGTGGATGCGTCAGTCAAAAGCAATACACAATTGACGTTGAGTGCACTGACGCAGAGCGGCATACGTACTGACGCAAACAATTATGAGGTGCAGCCAGCAGACTAGTTGGGTATACTGGAACTGGCGAGGAGTGATTTTAGATTCAGAAAGCTCTGGAAAAACCGTTCGAACCGGCCTCTATACAACGTTAGCGTAGTTACGTCTGACTACCAGCGGCGACGATACCTTGAATGAGATCTCCTCGTGGCTGGATACCAGTGCTGCAGTAAAATTTGAACCAGAATGTGTCGAGAATGTTGAGGTCAACCATCGAGAACATTTTCTGGTCATTGGCAACATAGAACATCGAGAGTGAGAGATGGGCTGGGGTTAAGGGGCCAGAGTAAGGTGAGATTAAAGCATGGCGTCCAAGAAAAATCTTGGAATCTTCGAAACAACGACGTGAGGATAAAGTCCTCAGCCGCAACGGTCCAACGGCCGACTGATAATACTGCAACGGCATGAGTGATTTCAACTCAATTTGAATGGGGCTCCTCGCTTGGACTCCAACACAGAAAGTCTACAGTAGCGCTGGATACACCCTTGGAGACCCAACCATGGACATTTTGGAACGGATTGGGAAGAGATTTTCAGAGGGTGTGAAAGACCGGCGGCCAGAGGGTGAGAGATTCAGGGAGGGATTGACAAAGTTGGGGGTGGGTATGGGATATACGCTCCGGAGGTGTCCCAGAGGTCCGGTAGAGTCGAATTCTAGTCAACGATTTTCAACGGCCTCAACGATGACTATCTGTATATTTTGATGCGGTAAACGATGTACTAAGGACCCACCTAGATGGCCCCGGGATATCAGGCCTCAGTGATGGCGGCAAAGGTAAGTTCACCAATGACGCAGAATTCAACTGACGCAGGCTGACGCTGCATGCGTCAAACGTCAGTGCTGCGTCAAAATATCCTTGCCCCTGTGACGCGTGACATTCGAAATGATTTAAATACTACAGTATGTAAGTCTACTAAGGCTCCAACCTTTTCCGTGTAAAAACGTTTGTACACGGTTTAAACCGTTTTCGTTTCCTTTTATTGTGCCGGAGAGGTCAAACGGTTTTAAAACCGTTTGTACAAGCTTTAAACGGTTTGGGGATAGAAAATGACTTACAGGCTATTTCTCATTGGAATTGGGATCGAATACTTGTGTGAAATAGATGCCTACATGCCTTCAGCATCTTCCTATCACATAAAATTGATACTGACCATGCGGCGCTGAACTAGCGGGATGTGTTCCCAATATGGTAATTGTCATTGTGGTTGATGGCGCAACTGCTGCGCCGCGCCGCTCCTTGATGAGCTGTTTTTCAACCAAAACTGGTCGAGTCAGTCGTAAAAGCCGCAGGACACAACATTGCGAGCCTTTTGTAAGTCAAGACTCCACCTACCTGCTGGTTCTTAAGGTACTTACAGATAACCGTGTATAAAACGTTTAAAACGGTTTTAAAATGTTTTGTAACCTTTTCCTTTTGTTGTGCCCGGATCCATACACGAAAAACAAAAGGTTGGAGCCTTAACTTAGTCTACATTGGTCTACATGTGCCTACGTTGGTCTACTGCAGTAGACCAATGTAGACGAACATAGTGGGATGTATACCCATGTAATATATCAAATTTGGAGTTGTGATGAGTGGGTGGACCAAGGTGTGTCTACGGCTGTAGACACCCTTAGGCGAAGTATGTCTACGTGACGTCGGCTAACGTAGCCGAACGTAGCCGAACGTAGGCAATGCTGTGTCGATGTCCCCTTGCCTACAGCCATGGACGCACTTTGACCCACGTAGACGAGCGTAGACGAACGTAGGCAAGGGTGTGCCTACAGGGGGCCTGAACGCAGTGGGTGACAACCAAATTATTCAAGATTTTCAGACCCATGAAAGATATGATAGGCCAGCCAGAGCCAATGAGCAGGTTCCACTGCTGACCTGGTAGAGAATAATCCCAGAACTTGAAGAATGTTGCAATTCAAGGAACTTTGGATGCGAGAAATGAGAGACCATTGCCCCGTCCGAACGAGTGGATTTGGGGCCTTTTATGTCTCGAGGACATTCCGTGGGCTACGTGGCCTTCCTGACCTGATACAAATCGAATTGGGCTGCGCCATAGGCAGCAGCAACTGTGATCAAGTACAGTCTGTCAGGAAAAAAAAAAAACTGGGCGCCGGTGAGCTGTTCAGCCACATTTATCCACGAAATCAGATACTAATGCACAAGAAAGGCTTCACCGCCGACGTATCCTGTGCACTCCCCAATGTTACAGCCGGTATCTCGTCAATTCTCCACGCCGACACTGTCAAGGACTGGACCTTTGGGCTTCCGTCAGAAATCGTGACCCACTTGTAGATATTTCCCAACAACTCCAGATCGCTCTAGAGTGAATTTCACCCAGGGGTACATAGTCGGTCATCCAAACTATGTTTTGATGATTGCATGCGGGCGGTTTTCAGAAAACTACAGTGCGTGCTCCTCTATGAGTGATGGCACAACGTATCTAATGTTCGCGTACCGTTGATCTTTGTGGCGGACAGGAGCTACAAGTTTATGGGAAGCACCGTCTGCACACTCGCTCCGAAAATAACCACCGTCCAAGTAGATTACACGAATGCGGGTATCAACACTACGCAGCTGGACAATGGGGTCACAAATGTGGGGGGACTTGCGGGCTTGTCTGCAGTCACCACCATATCCAACATGCAGTTTTTCGCCCAGACCATATTCGCAAACGTTGGAGATGAGCTGTAACAGGCCATCTTAGGCGTCGACTCCGGATTCCACAATGAGACAATACAGACGGGACGCGTGAAGGTTGCCGCAATCACTTCCTTTGGAGGAATCTGGTTGCATTTTATCGTCAGCCGGTAACACCACACTGCTGGCTATCGATCGAGCCGCCTTTCAAGGCTCCTGCTAATTAAAACAAGCGTGAGATTCAGTGAATCAATAGGATCCCCATGCGACGAGACACTGCCGAAGAACGTGGTTTGCGCAGACAGGGAGGAAGGGGTTTACTTGTCATGCCATATCGGCGATTATCTACCATTTGATGCGCAATCTTGAATATTACAGGACAATTTGCAGGGTGCTGTGACCCATGCCTGGAGAATGCGAGAAGCTTTGTGTTTTGTTCTTCATGCACTGGTGCTGTCCTCTGACTCCAAGATCACATCTTGGCGACACCACTATCTCATTGAATTATATTTTGCGCATACTTCCGGTCACCCTCCGAGGAACTGCACCAAGATCTCCGCTTCTCACCGCTTTCACTGCTGCTAAATCCTATCTGCACACCCCATACCATCTCCGTACAACTGCGACGGGCATCAGTCCAGCGGGACTCAATCTCGTTTGTTTCTTTTTTTGCCATCGAATTTGATAGTGTGTTGAACTGGTTTGATGTTCGAGGCGCGGAGATCACGGCGGCGGTGATTCCGCTCAGACAGGTCCGATGGCGAGTGGGGTAGATACTACATACGTGCTCCATCAGAGTAGGCACAGGCAGGCAGAGATTATAATACTATAGTTGGGCATTTTCACCGAAATTTGCTCAAAATGGCACAAAAACACTGAAAATGACCAACTTGCAACGGATATTCTGAGCCCAAAACCCCATCAATTTGGGTCATGGATAGGGTCGCATTTACAAGTAGTTTGAGATAGCATATACCATTCTTTGATATCTCTCAAATCCACAGACTCGATTTTTCAGAAAACCACTGTTTATTTTATTACGAGACAACGGTATAGAGTAGGTATGGATCAAATGGTGCATAAACACTCGAAATCATTCATATTTCGTTGTACGATTTTATTTGAAGTGATTTGATGCCATCACGGGCCAAAACAGCCGTGTGCAGAACATTTCGTCACCACTGTATGTGCATCTCATTGAACCTACTGGTACAATATTTCATTTGTGCGCGCCATTTACTTCCGCAGCGGAGTCGAATCATTGAGCCCAGAGACATGTTGAGGGATGAGCCAGTTTTGTGTGAGCTTGCTCCCGTCAATGGCTTCTGAGAGCCGCAGAAAAGCGGTTGTCAGCACATCTATTGTTGATGGCAGCAGGCAAACAGATTCCAGATTCCTCCCACTCGTCAAACATTTCAAGTTTTTCAGTAAAGAAATGGGTGAAAAATGTCCATTATTTTTCACGATTTTTTGACTGGAAACGTAAGTGAAAAACTTATAATGTTTTCACCACTTTTCGTATTTAAAGGTGAAATTTTTGAAACATGCCAAAAAGTGGTGTAAATTATTTAAGTTTTTCACTTGCTTTTGGTGAAAAAAAGTGTAAAAAAATAATGGACATTTTTCACCAATTTTTTCACTGAAAATCTTGAAATGCTCAACCAGTGTCCCATTTACACTCGGTATGGTAAAAATCCCAGATGTGGATGCATTCAGCGTCACACCAAATACCGTCAGCCAAACAGTTGAACAGTGGATGAGATAAGATAGGCGGAGATCAACTCATTCGGTGATGGCCAAAAGTTGCCGTTGTCGGCAGAACTTGTTCAAAAACCTTGAATTTGAACTCAGACTCAATAACAGAGTTATTTTTCGATGAAACCTTGATGACGGCCACTGAGCTTATTAAAATGGCAACATAAGTGATGCGCCACTGTTGATGTCCAATTTACCGCCCTCGTCTTCGTCACGGGCTCGATGTATTGAAATTATCATGTGATGGCGTGTGGTTCTGCATTCACTGCATTCCGACCTGTTCTAGACTCAGCTTAGGCTAGGTTCTGTAGGCTGTGCTAGATGGAGTTAGGTTGGTGTAGATCACTACACACACTCTGGAAAAAGTGAGGTTTCAGTGGGGCCAAAAAAGTTCCGGAAATGGTTCATATCAGCAACAGAATAAGTAGACCCGAAAGTATACCTGAAATATGTGTTTCTGGTCGAGCTGAAATGGTAACATAAACAGGTCGTTTTGGGAACAGCATCCGAGGACCCAAAAATTCCTGTTTCTGGGTCCATATCCACCTCACTGATACAGAAGCTGAAACAAAGGGTTTCAGGAGCAGTTTATTGTGTCCTGAAAACAATAGTATCCACCACAATTTCGGGTGTTATTGTTTCCAGGCTTCCCGAAACGGATCGGGCCGGGCCGATGGGTTTCAGACAGTCTGGGAACAATAATTTCGGGGGCACCCGAAAATGTAGCTTATATGATTCATTGAGGTAACAATCACTGGTTGAACATTTCAAGTTTTTCAGTAAAGATATTAGTGAAAAATGTCCATTATTTTATACACCTTTTTTCACTGAAAATATGAGTAAAAAACTTGAAACATTTTTACCACTTTTGGACTTGTTTCAAAATTTTCACCTTACAGCCGATGTCAGTACCGAGGGCGCTGATCGAAAATTTCTGTTTTGGGATGTTTCCAAAGAATTCCCTATATCTCTGTCAGTTCTTCACCGATTCACATAAAAACTAAATAGATCTACTCAGCTAATTCATGCACAATTAGTGATAGAGAGGAACTTGCGAAAATATTACGTATTAGGTAATTTCTGTTTTGGGGCTGTTTTTGCGCTGAATACCGTCTAGCATGGTGAGAACATTTCCCAGTGACCTAGAATTTTGGGACAGACAATGTGTATATGATATGAAACAGGTTATAGAGCCACAACTATATGAAATGTCCAGATGAATGTGATCCTGGTAATATCTCTGAAAGCCAAAAACTGCCAAATGTTTTCACTGGAGCTAGAAGGACTGTAACTAAATTATCCTCACTTCTGGCTCTATCACATGTTTTTCCAGGTATGCATGTTGTCTCTCCCAAAATTCTAGGTCACTGGGACATGTTCTGGCCATACTACACCGCCAAAGTGCAGACACGTGGTCGCCAGCTGGACTGGATCTGGTGGATGCATGTTGACGACAGCTTGGAGCCAGCTTCCTGAAAGCTGGCCTCCAGCTGAATTCTCAATGGGTCCATGCTGGAACCAGGTCCGACTGGATTCCAGCTGGCGACTCAGCTGACAGATATATAAGATTGCAGGCGGAGAGAGGCTTTTTAATTTTTTACAATCCTACATTTTGAAAATCAAAAATCAAAAAATGCATTGATATACGGACTACAGTACATTCTGAAGTTCTAAGGGTGTGGATATATGGACTTACTAAATAGAAGACGCAGAGGCTCAGAATCAGAAAGCTACCCACAAATGGAAAGAATTGACAAAACGTACCGCTCGATTCTCATCGCGCCATCCACGCCACGGAAAACTTCAGTCCGCTGCTAGTTGTTTCGCCGGTTGGTGAACGCAGGGCATAGACAGGGTGTCCTGGCGACGCGGGGTTGTTACGGATCGAGCGCCGTAAGCCGTCGAGAAATCTAGACACGGCTCATCTACATGCCATATAGCAACTAACTTAAGAATGAGAGGAAATAATAACACACCTAGTTGCACTTCACACGGCCGACGGTACTGTCGACGAATTCCCCTGCTCCTGGCCTCGTATGTATCGTCCCTCGAGTTGACCATGTAATACGTCGAAGCTGCGACGCCGGGTCTTGCATACGCGCACTATATGTGGGTGAATGGGAGGTGTCGAAGCCGTAGGTTGGTGCCGCAATTTGGTGCATGTACTTCAGTAACACTTGATCACCGCGAGCCCAAATGACTTGCGTCTTGATTCTTGACCTGAAGACCGCTGCTTTTGTCAAATTGAAGACCGTTCCTTTTGTCAAATTGCGTTTCAAAGTGGGCTTCGCAGGAACGTGGTCAAGAAAGCGGTCTCAGATACCTTGAGGTGTTGATGCCGAGGTTCATTGAATGGAATTGAAGATAGCACGAGACACAAACGGGATACCGTGGATTTGTTGATATTTTAGCGAGGATATTTTAGCGAGCGCAGAGTTTGACTCGGGTCCGCCATACAATGGGTAAGGCTGGGGCTTGATGGCTTGAACATATAGTTGATTAATGATTCACGGACGATGGACGGCAGTTGGAAGGAGCAGGAGGGAGGAAGAGGGAGAGAGGGAGAAGCGACGAAAGCAGAAGCAACATGCACGTGATGACCATAACCACAACAAACATCACGCACGGACCTCGCTCTGGCCTCGCATGGACTGTTGGGGTTTTCTTCAGGTCCCAGCACTAAATGCGTGCGTTTTTGAAACAAACTGGCTGTTCCTGTTCACAGTAATTCGCTCCACGGGTATTGGCCGATCCCCAATGCAATTATCGAGTCGCGGCATTAGTATTTACTACTTACAGCAATGCAACGGGCCTAGCAATAGGCTCCAAATTTCAATGCCCGGGATGTACAACTACTCTACCAGCGGAACGAAAATTTTCAAGCACTTATTTTATCCATTTATTTCATACCGTGAAGTCGTATCGGAGCTAATATGGTAACTGAGCTGGTGGCCAGCTGCATGCTCCAGCTGCAGCATTTAGCTGGAAACCAGCTGGAAAAATCCTGGCGTCCACTTTTCAAAAAGATGGCCACCACCTGAACATCCCAGGTGGAGGCAGCGTGTGGGCACTTTGGCGGTGTAGACGGTATTCAGTGCAAAATCAGCCCCAAAACAGAAATTACCTAATGCATAATATTTTCACATATTCCTCTCTATCACTAATTGTGCATAAATTAGCTGAGTAGATCCATTTAGTTTTTATGTGAATTGGTGAAAAACTGACAGAGATATAGGGAATTCTTTGGAAACATCCCAAAACAGAAATTTTTGATCTGCGCCCTCGGTACTGACATCGGCTGTAAAAACAAAAAAGTGGTGAAAATGTTTCAACTTTTTCACTGAAAAACTTGAAATGTTCAACCAGTGAATAGACTGCTCCTGAAATTTATGATTTCAGCAGGAGTTTCTGGAAGGCCAATATGGTTCCTGGTACAGGACATTTCTGGTGAATGAAAACTGATGCTGAAACGACTCGTTTCAGCATGCATTTCATTCCTTCGTAAACATTGCATTTTGGTGTCAATTTCAGGGCTATATATTTGCTTGCTGATGCGAATTATTTCAGAAACGTTCTTGGGAGCCCCGAAACTTGACTTTTTGCGGAGTGACAGCCCCCCATCTAGGCGACTACACGTAATGTTCATTTGGCTTCTGGAGTACCCAGTAAGGCCCCTAAACTCAGGTAAGTGTAGATGAGGGTAGCTTGTGGAAGGCGAGGCTAGCTCCCTAAACTCAGCTGCACAGACCTAGACTTATTTTTTTTTTGTCTTGCACATTGCTAGCAGTTCCATGGAGACCATTAAGTTTTAAGCTCAAGTTCCTCTGTACACTGTGATCCTCAAAATTCAGCTGCGCAGGGACTGGTTGTAGTGCGATTTTCGGACAGTTGCACCGGAAGAACTCGCGCAGCAACAGTTCCATTAGCTAATATTTGAGTATCTGCATGCCTTCCCCCTGTTGTAGGTGGCTACCAGCACCTGTGACAGCCTACACAGACCCTCCCAGACCTAGACCGACCTACACTAACCTAGCCAGAGCTAGGCAGATCTCCGCAGACTATGCTGTAGGCATCTAGCCTCGATCATCGGTGTAGCTACGTCTGGGTCCCTACACTCAGGCTGAGTCTAGAAAGGGTCGGAACGCAGTGATTATCTCACAGTTCTGTTCGTTCCAAGAACGGAAAGGCACGGTTTTCAACCTCAGGGTGGACCAAACTAACTCAGCTGGGTACGTGTTCTCTCAACTTAAGCACGATGGAACTTTGATGGTCGCCGTCTCTTATAGCGGCGAGAACGAGACAAAAGGGACAAATGGGATTATCCAAGTCCCGTCGGTTCAGGTTACAGCGATTGATAACTTACACGCGTGATATTATTGTAGCGTATCATTCGATGTGTACTCCTTCCTCGTTAGTTCTCATGGTTGTTTCGAGCGGTGGGGCGAAAAGTCCTCCTGCTTATCTACAGTAACAGGAATTTCACCTCTGCCCCGTCGATCTCTTCAGATTTTCCGGGTATATGATTCAGCGCTTGTCTGACTTTTTATATCGCAGTCAGCGCGTGGTGAACGGCGATGTACTGATTCTTCAGCGCTTGTCGGTTCGATGTCAGTCTCTTTATAGAATAGTCACTGCGTTGTCAAGAGTGGTGAGGTAAGTCCAGGTTTTCCATTCCTTACACTGAGGATGGCGTCTTTGTGATGGGCATGGTGAGTGAGAAGGTCAGAGCAGCATGTGTCCTGGTCATAGCACGAGTGCCGGACTTCGACGGGAAGCATTGACGCGGCGTCTGAGTTTCAGCTACTGCCTAGGTTAAATTGCGCTTAAAATTAGATTTGTGCTTGCCTCGCCTTCGCTGCGCGAAGATATGTATCTAAGCCATTAGGAAAAAAATTTCCTTTGCTAATTTGGGGGGTAATTTGGTTCCCGCCTTCAAATTTGGGTAAATTGGGGGAATGTGGGCAAAAATGGCCAAATTAGCCAAATTTCCTGGCTTGGCTTGTCACCGCTTCCAGCGATTTCAAAAATCTTCCATGAGATGGGGATCGTGTCAGTTGGTGTCATAGCATAGTGGATTGACATTATTTGGCATGCAAACTCAGATCTGGAGGAGAAGAGTCAGAGACTGTCGGAGAGGAGCCGAAATGTTTCTAAGTCTGTTGCCTCTTCCGGTCAGATGCCAACTTCAAGTGAAGGAGATAGTGGGGTGAGGGAGAGGGCATCGAAGGAGACCTTCCCTTTTGAGCGGATGTTGAACGGCTGATCCGGGAGATTAGAAATCAATTCAAGCCCAATAACCTTCGATATGTCGGCACTTTCGGGTGGATCCGGAAAAGAATCTATATGAAGTTTGATTAAACAATCAGCGTCTCGACGGGGGAACAGGTTTAATCATTGATTGATTAATCACCTGTGGGGGCACAGTAAGGGACCAGCAGGGCAATGGGTGATTAGGTGCAGAGGTTCTGTTTAATCTGAAGACTGTTCATGTTCTGTTTAAACCGTGATTATGTTCTGTTTAATCTGAAGACTGTTCACGTTCTGTTTAAACCGAACAAAAACAGTGCTGATACCTTTTTAAAGGGAAAAAATGCCAGCTGGGGGACTTGAACCAGTGACCTCCACCAAACCAAGGAAATACGAGGCATAACAGCATAAGCCCTACACAATGCAACCAATACACAGCCGCCACTGCCCAGGAATACACTAGGCACTAATCAACATTTTTGACTTAGAGTTTTTGCAACCAACTTAGAATCCAGACAAAGACTTTCTCACTCTCCACCTGACTTCTTTGCTCACTAATGACACTGGTATGTCCAAATAAGTCCTGGGAATGATCATTACTGCATTTCAAATGTGCTGACTTTCCAGTATTATCTGAGACTCACTATTTCTGTCCTCTGGTCTCCAAGGAATAAGATAGATAAATTTATATGGGCTCTGAAACAAAAGTATTGGACATACCAGTGTCATTAGTGAGCAAAGAAGTCAGGTGGAGAGTGAGAAAGTCCTTGTCTGGATTCTAAGTTGGTTGCAAAAACTCTAAGTCAAAAATGTTGATTAGTGCCTAGTGTATTCCTGGGCAGTGGCTGCTGTGTATTGGTTGCATTGTGTAGGGCTTATGCTGTTATGCCTCGTATTTTCTTGGTTTGGTGGAGGTCACTGGTTCAAGTCCCCCAGCTGGCATTTTTTCCCTTTAAAAAGGTATGAACACTGTTTTTGTTCGGTTTAAACAGAACGTGAACAGTCTTCAGATTAAACAGAACATAATCACGGTTTAAACAGAACATGAACAGTCTTCAGATTAAACAGAACCTCTGCACCTAATCACCCATTGCCCTGCTGGTCCCTTACTGTGCCCCCACAGGTGATTAATCAATCAATGATTAAACCTGTTCCCCCGTCGAGACGCTGATTGTTTAATCAAACTTCATATGGTTACTGTCCGGAAAGCAAAAGGAGATTGAACGATCAATGTGGGCGATCCGTGCAGCGGGTGAGAAAAGTAGGGTGAAATCGGAACAGACAAACACTTACGATATGATTCAAGGCATCTGCTCAAGAGAGATATGAAAGCTGTGAGTTCGGCGCTTATCCTCTTATCTTCCTTCCACCACCGTCAACGACCCTCCATGGACGGTGAATCCCGCCCCGAGGCGGAGTTTACGGCCCACCCAACCGCAGACAACACTGGTTCTCCTTTGTTAGTGCCTCTCACGAGTCTCATTCACATGCATCATGTCTCACCACAACTTGATTGAGATATGGCAGCGGAATGTTCTCAAATTCCCACCATTTCACTCTGACCGCCAGAACTTTGCTCAACATCACGAACGAAAATACTGCTTCTCCGACTGTGCCTTCCGGTGTGTTTCCCGCATCCATCATCCAAAGAGGAATTCGCTAATGCTCTATAGATTTCCGCATGATCCCGCTGGGTGACATAGACCTCCTGCGCGAGATACCCTTCAACAAGACGGGTATTGCCAATTACCGACGTGAACAACCCCGTCTCAGACGTGTATATACCGCGAAGATAGAAGGTCTAAAGTCGGACGTGGCTGTTGCGGTATATCAAGGGGAGGGTGCTCAAGACGTATGTTATTATTATTCTCGCCGTATTCTCTCGTTAACTTTTACAGGAATGGCGGGAGGACATGGAACTCTACTTACGGCTGCGGTACGGATATAAACTGCACTCCTGGGCAATAAATTCACCTTTACAGCCATCCGAATTTGGTTCAACTGTGCCGTTTCGCAAGTTCATCGACGATACATGCTGCGGTGTTCAATGACGGTGTGTAGCTCTATTGTTTGAGGCAAATCACTGAATCTGGTGCTCAATTAGATTTAATACCGCTCAAACATTTCCTGGAACTGTATCGCCATTCACCCATCATCACCGTTTATATCCACGGTTTCTGTTATGTATTCTTCACTCCCACTTGCTGAATTCCTGAGTTTGCCTCAAGAATACAGAGTTCCACGTATGAATACTTAACCTCGCGGTCAGCTCACTGAAATCGTCTTAGGAGGTGAAAAACTATTTCCGCTCGGTCCTCCAACAGATATTGGTGAGTCAGACCACCTGGGTGGTACCTGACTTCTTAAAAACGACTCCAGTATGACTTCCGGTGCACATTTTGGATACGTCGCTCAACTGGTCGGCTCTGCGCAGACCTCATACCCAGCCATACCTTCTACTCTTCTGGTGTGGATGACGTATCCCACCCACCGGGATTCACTTCCATGAATGCACCGGGCCAAGAGGCCATACTCATCGCTTCTCTCACATTAGAACAATATCACCAAATATGCTATTGTTATTTATCAAACTGGCGAAGCATCTCCATATCCCCAGATTTGACAGTGAATCTGGGTGCGGTAATTGCCTGTTCTTCAGGCGATCAACTCCAAGACTGGGGGGAGATTGCGTCTTTGCCGGATGTCGAGGTTCGCTGTGGTGATTGGTATGGACCAGGCGGAGAGGTCATGGCAGACGGCTGGACCCGGTAATACATTGTGTTTTGTAAGGTGACCTATCCTAATACGGTTAGACAAGCTTCAACCCCTTCGATGTACTGAACTGTACTCTCTGGGCAAAAACGCGGTGTTACAGTCTTGGGCGATCTTGGTTCAGTCAAGCAAATCACGTTTTCGGCCGCCTGCAGATCACATCCCATTTCGAGAATTATCGTACGTATTGAACCATCATTGCTCAGTTTTGCACTAACCCCTTCAAATAGTAGTTGTGGACAGCATCCATTTCAGAATTCAAATTTCCGCGGGTATTGAAGATAGTCCCTCCGGGTACCTATTTCTTTGCCCAGCAAAGGACTTGCATACCGGACTATCATCATTCAGATGGCCAGACTGTCCAGCATATTGGTCCCGGGACCCTTCGGGTGTCGAACATCTCACTACGGAGGAGGCAACACAGCTGAGCTTCCCTTCCATTCGACTGAGTACGAAGGTAGAGGGGTGGCACTGGGATGCTAGTGTATATGCGGGACTGCGCCAATTCCACCGAGGCAAAGGGTTTGATCCAAATAGCCAGGACGTTGCGCACCATCTTGGCTACCCACTTTTTCAAATATCCGCTGAGGTGGATCCGCTATTTGCCCACAGTGAGCTCACACACTCTCTCAATTATTCATCGTGTTCAGTCTGACAAAATAACCAACAATAGATCCCGATGACGGGAAACCCGAGACATCCAATCTTTACGACGATATGCCCCCGATGCTCTTCCTTATGTGATGTGATATTGCATCCTAGATTTTCCGATGGATGTATAATACAGACTTGTATTTTGTGGAGCACTCACCCGAGAATTCATGGGTATATTTAACTGGTGTTCGTTAAACTTGGAAAAATTCGAATGCTAGGGTGATCCCACCGGTATGTCACTCCATTGTGGTGCACGGAGTAGCATTCTAGTCAGGAAGCTTCTGGACCCACCCGGTCAGAATGTAATACAGCTTTGAAAGGGTCTCGCCGAGAACATCGCTCTAAAAACATGCCATCTTTGCGGTTCTTTCTTCACGACTTCCATCGCGCCTCCTGCCCCCAATTACATTGCACCCAAATTTAACTAGCACGTCTCCTGAACTTTGCCCGCCTTTGAAATGGCCGATTCCCCGTTTGATTCAATCTGGTTTTCCTCCGCGAGTTCCGGTGTAAAATACCAGAAAATCTGCAGCTCTGAGACGGAGGAATTTAGGCCCATCGGCGAGTTGATACCGACCGGAGATCCTATGTTGCCCTGGGAGTCCGAGACCTTATTCGTTGTATAAAGAATCATTGACGGCCAAGAGCCTAACCCACGGTGGCCATTATGGCAAGTACCCAAGGTTTGCCCCCTGTGTAAGGAGGACTGGTGTCTTCTGACAGACATTTCCCTAGCAGTGCGGAAAACATAGCAGTGGAATTCAAGTTCGATTACCAGTAACAATTTAACTGTCAATTGGCCCCACAGCCACCTCAAGTAGCTCCTCTATACCGCACAGTTTTTGCCCCAGAGCCAGTCCCAATCGAGCATGACATCTGCTGCAATGAAATCGGGTGCGTACAATTTCTGTGCCTGAACATTTCAAGATGCCTGTCCCTGTGGCCTCCGGGGAAGCGCAGTACCTGAAGGGTGGCGGTACTGGTTAAATTAGACAAATGCTGCACCAAGTTGATTCGCGGGCAAGATACATATTCTGCAAAATATATCTGGTAGGTGCATCCTGAGTGCAATTCTCTCGGAAAATGGTTATGATGAAACTCCGCGCAGCACGCGACGGTCGCGTCGCGTCGTCTGGGCTTCGATTGAATCGATTTGAGCAAAATTCCCGACTGTATGAAAGATATGGGTCTCTGGGGAACTACTTCCACCCGAATATCAAACTCCTTTGGTTATTCGAATGTGATGGAAGATCTAGACTTCAGACAACTCAGATCAACTCAGCTCGGCTCAAGTCAGTTCCATCTCCTACCGGGATACACCAGATGCGACATGCACGGCACATTGCAAGTGCGGCACACCAGACTCAAATCAGCGTCAAATGCGGCACACCACGGCAATTTGCGACACATCAGCGCCAAAGTGCGACACCGTCAACTGCGGCACACTCCGGCAGGCTCGGCATTTCCGGCAATTTCCAGCAGTGACCAAGAGGTGAATTGAATAACGCCAAAGTGAAATAAAGTTCTAATTTTAACAAAAAAATGGAGGTAAATCAACGGTAAAGACAGCAATTGAAAAGGTTCCTACAGCCGTTGAGTTCGGGGAGAATAGTTACATTTGACGATTAATCATACCTAGTCAATCCGCCGTACTTTGCGGGTGCGGGCAGTTTCAATCACATTCGCGGATATAGGCTCTGGAGCTGGAGCAACTGTGGGGGGCGTGGGAGGCAAGGAAACCGGTATGGGCGGTAGGCGAGGAGATGAAGGCGCTGTGGAGAATTGAGCTTGAAGCTCGGAGGTGCCTGCACCGTCTATGAAATTGATTGACATCCCATTGGAAGGAAGGAGATTCTATCGAGTCGTCAGCTGTTGGAATAAACGCAAATTCGTCAAGGAAAGACCAATCAAAATTATCGAAATTGAATCCGCCTGCGGGTGGCGGGAGAGCAAACGTACTGACAAGAGGCGGCGTACACGGCTGCTGAGGGTGGGGTGGGTTGACCTGGCCTGGTGCGGAGGGGCGCAAGGGAAGCAAAGGTAAGCGCGCAGATGCAGCCGCTGCCACAGAGGATAGATGTGCTGGCGTCGGGCGTCGAGCGTTGGTCGTCAAAGGACCGCGAGAGAGGAGGATGAAGGAATCAACAAGCA
Organism: Mycena leptocephala; assembly: GCA_029378395.1. NCBI lineage: Eukaryota > Fungi > Basidiomycota > Agaricomycetes > Agaricales > Mycenaceae > Mycena > Mycena leptocephala. Next base: position 108,542 of record JARJLF010000253.1, on the reverse strand, counting down.
GGCGGACATGGCAAACCTATCACTAGTAGTCTGCCAGCTGGGCCGCGGGCAGACTTGAAGGGCTTGGTTACGCGCCTGTTCACCACCATCGATTAACCCCAGAAGCACTCGACAAGGAGCTTGCGCTAGCAGCACGGGAGTGCAAAGTCTGCCGTAGAGATAACGCCAATCTAATCTCTCGTGCTTCGGGGCCAGGCTCTGTAGCTCCAGCGGTAGACGGTGCATTTGGGTGAGCCCCAGCTGGGGCGACCACGATGAAGAAGGAAGAAGCAAGACGACAGCGGATCACCGGCCCGACTGTTTCTTGATGCGTGCTGCATCGCCACACCTTTTATTCCTCTTCTGCCCCCGCCATCGCAGGGCTCGCTCGTCCCTCAATCCAATCCATACCCTCTTTCCCTGCGTCAGCCGTCCTGCTTGAGCATCCTTATTGCCAATAGTAACCACAATACCGCAGCGAGCTGATACAACCAGTGTTGGCAATTAAGGCTTAAGAATATGCTCCAGGGACCCTTAAGGGTTATTAAGGGTTAAGCCTTAATCTTAAGGGCAGACTTAAGGCCTTACTTCTACTTTGGGAAGTATCTTTCCACGCTCAATTCCGCCCAACAAAGCCTCGTATAGTTGGTATGATAGTCGGAAAGTAATCATTTCACGGTATAGACTTATGAGAACACTAAGTTCCTCGACTCCGAGTCTGGCCAGGCCTCACCATCTAGGAGAACTGCTTGCCTTGCTGCCAATCTACAACACGATGTCAGGTGCTGGGATCCTTTGAGAATTTCACAATGGATGTTCCAGCCATCCAGGGCTTTGAAAAAAAAAAGAAATCCCTACACCGTGGCAGGTTGGTGAACCTGGTTGACAGCAAAATTCGGAGCGGCAATCACCGTTGCTGATCCGGGCCACTACCGGCCCGTACTCTTAAGCCTTAAGGTGCTGGCAGCCTGACCCTTAAGGCTTATGTTAAGGCCTTAATAAGCCTTAATCGAATTATGGCCTTAACCCTTAGGGCCAACACTGGATACAACGCAAACCTTGACGCAATGACAAGGATGCCGCCTACGGTCGACATCTAAATGGCTTTGAATAACGTCCTCGAACAAGCTCATCTCTGGATCTGTTCGCTAGCCCACTACCTCTTTGCGTGCCCCGATCTTTCGCTTCCTCATCTGCCTCTCGCCTTCCGAGACGTCTCCACTCCCGACGACGTCAACGCACTTGTCGAGCGGACCGAACCACCTCCAGCTACACTCACCGCTCTTAACGAATGCCTTACCTGCCCCGGTGCAGAAACAGCACTATCGCTATTCTTCGTCCGTCTGCGGTCGGCCTTCGAACTCTAGATCTATCGCAGTCCCTTGGCATCCATCGCTCGTGCGCGTCATCCTTCCCACAGACCTCCTTCCCTGTTCGTTCCCAGCCGCGCGGCGCCTTCTCTCGGCCGCTGCTTCCCACCCACTCATCCTTCCTGCGTCTGGACTCCTGCTGGCCGCTGATCCTGCTCGTGCTTGCCGGTCCCTCCTTCGTCCTTCCTTTTCCTTCGCTGCTGTTACCCAGCCGTATATGCTCAATGCTCCTACGCCTAGTCTCGGACCAAACCGATGTGACATCCCAATTTGCCCGGCATACTCGTGTCTTTCCTTTGGGATCGTCCAAGTCTTCTTCCATGGATCCGCTCCATCTCGCCTTTGCTATCACCTATCGCATACTCCGTGGCCACATCTACAGTTTGCCGTCGAATCGGGCGTGACGCACGGTGCACGGCTGCAAGTCACGATATTCCTGCACACTTTGGGCCGGCAGCCGGCTGGGGTTCGACTCCCCGCGCCGGAATTCGGACCGCAAACCCTAACTTTTTTAAATTTCTCGTTGCTTTTTGCCAAATGCTGTGGGAGAGCCAAGTGTTTCCATTAGTACGTACATATTTATTTCCTGCAATCCCGCCTACTCGGTACGGCCGAATTACATTATTTCTCTCCTCCTCGCCCCGATCCACGGCCCTACCTGTTCCTGACCAAACCAGCCAATCCGCCCTCCCAAATGGATCCTCGATTCGGGTATTGTGGATCGGGTGCGGCGCGCCACCGCTTCTCTTCTCCTGCAGCCGCAGTGCTTTGTTTGATAAATTTACAGCTCGACTGGCCGTGCCCGACCCAGGAGGAAGAAGGAAGTTTGTTTTCGTGCTTATTCTTCGGGTGCGTGCGCCCCATTCTGATTTTCCTTCGCCTCGTGGGATGCTCCACATGCACCGGAACATGGCTCCACACGGGGTCTGATGAAAGGTATACGACTGCTTCTTGCGCATGCGATCTTGAACTCAGTGATCATGAACCCTCCCTTCTCTTTACCAACACGCCAAATCTATCACGGCCCCATATTTTCTCCAAAATCAATGAACAGGGACAAAGGTAGAGCACCATAGTGGTGTCGCTGACACATGGAGTAGTGCTGTGAAAAATAATCCCGCGGGAGCTAGTAATGCTGCGGTAAAGTGCGCCGATTACAGAACATAATTTCTCATGTCTATAATTACAGGTTAGGTAGGGCTAGAGACTCGATGGGGATTTGATTTTCAGGAAAGGGGAGTTGGTCGGTGCCGACAGAATCTCGAAGCAGGACGACTCCACAGTCCCCATATCGCTGTCTGAGAGTTTGAGAACAACCGGTGCGGAGTCAGCTGATTCAGATGAAAATACTTTTTCCAGGCGTTTCTCCACGGATCGGATATCCCTCAGGCGCGACGAACGGAAAAAGAGAGGCAGGGATGCCACCCACATTTCCTTCGCTTGCATTGGGTCGCCGCGACGGAGCATGATATCCCCAATTCCAACCATACACTCCGCTCTGAGACGATGTATGTCCATCTTCGTCCCTCCCTCCAGCACTGTGTGAAAGAGATGAAGGGCAGTCTCGTCTTCTCCCAAGGACACGTGTAGATCCGCAAGGCGCCGCAGAGCCTGTAACGTGTCCACGGAATTTTTTGCCTTTTTCACGAATGCGAAGTAGACCACTGCCCAACGGAAGGTATCGATTGTCCCGTGCAATTTGTGTACTGGGTCGGCGAGGGCTGCCAGGCAAAATCGTGGAATGTCCGGGTAAAGGCTTCGACTGTTTGAGAGACACTCCAGAAATGCGACACGTGCGTCTTCGGTCTCTCCGCGAGAGAGCATGAGTTCGGCATCCAACCAGCTGCAATATAATGCTCTTCGGGAGCCCAGCGCCACATACACAGCTTTCGCAGCGTTGATATTGAAAACGATGCCGGGTTCCTCACGCCCCATGAGAATATCCAGCTCTGCCATCCGGCAGCGCGCATTAGCGTGGTGCCGAGGCGAGCATGTCGGAGATGTCTTCTCAACTATCTGTGCGAAAAGCTGGTGTGCCTCCGGGTACTCACTCTTGACCCAGAGAACATCAGCCCTTGAGTCGAGAACCTCCATGTATTCATCAGATCCCTGCATTCCAACCGATATCAGTTTTTCTTCTGCTTGCAACAAAAGGTCAAGTGCCCGAGATAGATGTCCCATCCAGAGGTAAGCCCAGGCCTCCTTTTCATCCCAGGCATGCGTGCGAGGATCCATCGATCCAAAGCCCAAGATCTCCCGAGCTTTGCGTACTACTGTGAGCGCCGAATGTGGATCCCGGCCCAAGAAGGCAATATTGTGTCGTGTTTCAAGGCACTTCAGCTGAAGCCCAAGATCAGCCGCTTGCTGGGCCAAAGCGAAGGAATGTTTGTTGAACTCTACGGCTCCGGAGAGGCGGTTGTATCCGCACTTGGAATGGTACTTTGCCACAGAATTGTAGAAAAGGACAGCTGTGTTCCCACAAATTAGTGTGGAGGCAGTTTCCCGCATAAATCGTCTCACCTTCTCTCACGGGGTGACTTCCTTCATTGAAGTACTGAAGCCCCTGTTCAATCAAACGGTCGGGGTCCTCGATCAAGCGATGATAGTGGCCCCGGAGAATGCTGCCCGCGTACTTCCATCGCAACCCTGCCTCACCCGTAACTTCTATCAAATGAGGAAGTCTTTGCATAAGTGGACTTTCACCCATCAGCATGACTGACGAGAACACATCTAGCATTATAATGTCGTGTGCGATTGCGATCAATGCACATTTTTCTTCGGTCATTAATCCTTCTAGGATGAGCTGGTTAATGTTTCCGAGATGACCAACCAGCTCTGGGGCAAGATTACCGGAAGGGAGTCGTCGTGTCGACCCCCAAAGCTCAACCAGCTCCCGGAAGTATGTCCGAAGGGGCCTGCAAAGCGAGAGTGGAGGTGGATAGGTCCGCCTGATGTATTCACGAACCGGGCCTAATGCTTTCAGGCGGCCCTTGGGATCCTTGTATGCCAGGGATATACCAACCAACACTGATTGGCATTGACGGATATTAGGAATGGGAACCTCGCCGGCAATGAGGTCCTGTGCACTGATTCCGTCGGGAAGCACCGCAAGAAGGGAGAGGAGGTTTTTCGCATGGACGGACGAGGACATGCGTGGGCTGCTGAGCGAAAGGGTGATAGATTTCTCGAGATTGGAACATCTGTTGGGTCCCACCGAAAGAAGCGCCGTGTTCTCTGTCTCCCACCGAGCCAAGGTGTTGGAATATCCTTCGAACGATGCGATACTGGCCATCAGGCTTACAGCGAGGGGGAGACTGCCCGATAGATCCAGGAGGTCGTTGAGAGCTGAGTTTTCGCCGCTTTCTGGTTCATCAGCGACGTCAATGAATATTTGGCGTGAGGCAGAAGCAGAGAGAGGCTCGAGGGGAGGGAGGAATGGTCGATTCCATTTCACTTTCCCAGGCCGTTCAGCGCCCCGCATCGTGATCTTGGAAAACATCACGCAATGTGCGTAAGAACATAATATTGAGACTCACCACTAAAGCAACGCTCGGAATATCTGTCAACAAGGATAAAAATTCTTCAACTTTTGGCCGAGATTCTAACGGTTCCCACGGTGTTTCGAAATTATCGAGCACAACGAGACAGGGCCCGCACTGTTCCAGGTGCCGCATAATTGCCCTCGACACCTGACTTGAAGATTCTAGCCCCAAATGCAAACTCATATTGGTCACGAAGTCCGCACATGTGGTGGCCGATTCGCAGGAGATGAAATGCATAATCGGGTATCTCTCCATTATGGCAGGATGGTGCAGTGCGGCCATCGCTAAGGTGGTCTTCCCCATCCCACCTGGTCCCAGTATAGCTACGCGGGCATACTCACACAGAAGGTTGTTGATGAGGTCCTTGAGCTCAGACTCTCGCCCATGGAATATTTTCGGGGATGCTGGGAGCAGAGAAAGGGAACCAGAACTGTGATCACAAGAAATGAGGGTTGATCATGAGAAAATTGCCCATTTATTCACCTGGCGTTCAAGGAACTCCTTTCAATCTGAGGCATCGGATTAGACAACATGGCAAGAATGGATGGATCGCGCCCACCGAAGATGCATTGTCCCGTGATGCACTCTGGGATGAAATCAGTTCAAGGAGTTCTTGATGACGGCTCTCGGTATCAATACGGAACTCGACAACAGTGCTTGCCAGTCCAAGTCCATAGTCAATCTTTCACAACAGATATCAGGCTCGATGTATTCCGGAATTAGCCACCCACAGTCAAAATCTGCAAAGCCGCCTTTAGCTCTGCCTCACAACTATCCAATTGAGCCATGATCTGGCTTTGTTTGAACAGGCGTTTCATTGTCCCAAGCTCTCTCTGTGCCTTCAAACAGGAATGAAATTTTTGAAGAGTGCTGTGACCAGATAGATCAATGCCAGCGAACCAATTGACAGTGATGCCTTTGAGACTTACAGGGCACACTGTGCAATTTGGTCCAGCATTTTTGGAGATCGGACTTCATCTGAGTGAATGCACAGACTCATAAGTGTGCAGAGCAACTGGTGAATCTTTTCCATCATGCAGAGGCAACGGTCTTTTTGAGACTTTATACCCTGAAAACTCATTAATACTAGACAAAGAAATGAGTTTTCGGCCATGCGTACCTGACAAATGGGAACAATGGTTAAAACGAGTGTACAAACGCTGTCGAGGAATGGTATCTGTGCAGTATCCGCAACTTCCCGAAGGGCATCTGCCGCTACGGCGGTGTACTGCAGAATTCTGTCGAAATTCTCGGAGGGGTTGGGGAGCATCGCTGAAAATGCGAGAGTGCTTGGTGGATACATACCACATGAGTTATATACTGCCCAAATATTTTCGTTCCAATACGGATGACAGGCCTGTGAGCATAACCACCGCCACCGTCAAAGTATAACGTCGGCGGCGGCGTGATGTCGCCGGTGACGGACAAAATTCATGTACACCGCGTAGGCTGAGAGTTGAACGCGCATGGCCTCTTCAATTTTTTGGGTGTTCATTCCTCGGCGATCATGGGAAACTTACCATAAATGATAGCGCGACAAGTGACAGGCCTGTGAGCATGACCACCGCCACCGTCAAAGTATAACGTCGGCGGCGTGATGTCGCCGGTAACAGACACGATTCATGTACACCGCGTAGGCCAAGAGTTAAACGTGTGCGGCCTCTGTTCCCAGAACTGCGAGTTTCGCGGGAAGCCAAGAAAGCTCTTACACCCATCAATCAGAACACGGACGTGCACTAGCCTCGACGCCCTCGGAGCACTCCCAGGTCGTGCCGCGAATTCTCAAAAACCCTTGCAACAAGTGGTCCTTTAACTAATGTATTTGGAGTATTGCCCAGATGTGCCATTTAACGGATAACATTTGATGACATTGCTCAGATGGAACGGTACTTAATCCTACATTGGCGCGTGCCACATCGAGGTTCACATGCGGAGTCCGTGTTTCCGACAGATGAATGGAATGTACGAGACTGACAGATCTTCCGCACAGGTATCAGCTAGAGCGGGATTAGATGCACGGACAAGGATATGGATAAATGCATGGCAGAATGAGCATGATGAATATTTGCACTCCTGTGTAAGCACACCATGGCGAATGTTGAGTGCGGGATGTGTCTCGAACAGAAACAGGAGTACCTTGAATGCCTCAAACCGTATTGCTATCATTCTGGGTAGCCGGGTACCACACTATGCCCGTGCTGGTGATCTGGCAGGTTAGGGGCTTTGAGAGATGATTCTCTTAATTCAATAAATATTGAAAGGTAATAATGGGCACGGCGGAGCGCAGACGCCTCAACTCGGCAGCCAAACTGCGTGGCAAATAATTAGTGAAAAAAGGACGGCGGAGACCCAAAAGATCGCCGCTGAATTTGGGTGCGAGGTGACCAGTCCCTTCTGTCAGAAAAACTGAAGATAGCATGCACCCGAGTCGGATGACTGTAAGGCGCCTTGTCCATAAAGGAGGTAGGGCCGGGATGTTCCAGTTAAATATTGTTCACGGCAGCAAATCCACAGAGCTTTGCTAGCGAATGCGGAGAGAGATCCCTTCAAGATCTCCTTCCTTTAATAGACAGGATGCGCACGAGCTGCATGCCGCTTTTGGCTCTTGTGCAAAGCCGCAGCAGATTTCGTGTTTATTTTGAGTTGAACACCATCATTACATCTCCAAACTTCTATTTGACACTTGAAACACTCAAATCCTCAGTACTGTGGAATTTGTCTGCGAGGAGAGCTCGGGAAACCCTTTTTCTTTCACGGCGTCGCTCAAGCCGCTGAATTGTTGGCTCCTCTAATACACTGCTGGTGCTCCACCCGGCCGGCCTCTATATATGATGGTCTACTATACACTTGCTTTACATGTATTCTAGTGAGATATATGTTATCGAGGCCTCAAATCTTCTGTTTTGAGTGCGGATTTGCACAATGTCCAAAAGCCGCATGAAGCCGCATGCGGCTATTGGCGCTTGAGCACTCGGGCACATCACCGAGGCTCGGGCATCTCGGCGAAGTTGCGTGAGTCAGTACGAATCTTGGAGAACACGCAGGAATATTATGGAACACTCACGAATATTGTGGAACAATTATTTATGACTCGGAATGACTCAAGGAACCAGTATATATACAGTAGCTACAGTGGGGATTTCCCCACGAGCTTGTACCATCACCAAATTGGGCGATCTGAATGTGCGCCCCTCCCTCCGTTGCTGCAGGAGTCACAACGTTGTGGAGAACTTTGGCCCCTCATCCACCTCTCGCCTCTTCACGTCTCGACAGGGCACGACCTCCGCTGAACCTTACCGATGGTTCGTACTATAAGCATGCCTTCCTATTGGTATCCTCTTTCCTCCATCGGCTTCGTCTCGGCTTTGTTATCACCTTACGCCGGCTCATGACTGCGTACGCCGTACCCTCCCCCCTGATTTCTCTTTCCCGCCCTCATTTTGAAATCAACTCGTCTCGTCCCTCCGCTTTCTTGTCCTTCCTCTGTGCACTCTCCAGTACGCGTGTGAGTTCGGGTCCTCTTCTTCCCCGCCTTTGGTCCTGTCGTACCCGCCTAAACAGACCCACGAAGGACCGGGGATCTGTCACCCTCATATACCCACCTAGATACTTCAATCGGGTGTGGTGCACGGCCCACAGCTGTGCGAAGTGAGATCTTCGTTCGTTGCCATGTCCCAGCAGGCTGGGGTTCGACTCCCCGCACCCGAATTTGGTGCGGACGCTGTGATTCCTTTTCTTTTTTCCCTCCCATTCCTCGTCCCTCTTTCGCAGATTCTTCCCATCGTATCGCTGTGCTCCTCGAGCACGAACTTGGTTGGACATGCCGGGAATAAACCCGTGTTTCAAGTTGGTGCGTGCGTGAGTCAGCTAAATGATGCCACTTTCTGGACGAATGCTGGGCGACCTCCATCCATCCATCTTGATTCGGGCAAGTTGATTTGTACACAAATATTTCTTTCAAAGAGAATTGGTACTCTCTCTCGCGAACTTGAAGTATGTATCAAAGCATTCATCTTTCTACCGCATCTGATCTTCCAACAGGTACTCAATCGGGTGTGGTGCATGGAGCACAACTGTGTACGATGGCTAAAGTCGAATCTCAGTGCCCGCAGGAGGTCGGAGTTCGACTTCCCGGGTCCGAATTCTAACTCGGTTTTCAACTTTTTTTTAAAAAAAAAAAATTAGTACCAGTTGATCAGGACGTGGTTGGCGCGTTGTCACATTCGCGGCATCCCACTTGTGTTGTACTTGAAATTTGGATCCCGCAGTGACCGCGATACTTGAGGAGGATTTGGTCTCGAGACTGGTGTGTACTTTAGCCAGGCAATTCGACTGTCATTGTAATGCGTTTCAGTTGATCCATCATCCAGATAATTCAATCAGTGGTGCAGGGTGCACGGCTGCGCCAACTAGGTAGGGAGTGCCTTTGTGCTCGCAGCAGGTCGGGGTTCGACTCCCTGCCCACGAATTAAGCTTCCAAATGGCAGGTTTTTTTTTGGGATGGGTGCCGTCAAAATTTTGAGTCGAGTCTTTTAATTTCTCTCTAACTGAAGTGAATACAGTCCTTGCAATGACCGACCATCCCTCTGAGCTCCGCGCACATCAAAATTTTCCCGGGATTGGCAGCTATACCGCCTAGCGCCCGGTTCTCAATTTCTCACTCAATGTTTAGTGGCACTCAATATCAGTATCCGGTGCACGGCTGCAACTCTGCGATTTCGAGAAATTCTTCCAAGGACAGTATATACAGACCACATCCGGACTCGGGTGTAGCACACTGACCGTCCTTTCCTTTGCTAGGACCCCTCCAAGCTCCAAGCCTGATGGTGCGAGAATTTAAACGCTCTCGCGCACACGGGTATGGTGCACGGTGCATGACACGATTTGTCCCTCGTCTTTTCTGTGGGGGTAACCCTCAACTAATTTATTAGCTCCTCTTAAGTAGTGGGCGGTTCGACCACTTTGCGACTCAAGTTTTAGACAATGTCTTAAGTTCTGCTTAAGTAGCCCAAATACCATTATTACCTTGACATCTCCCAATGTCCTCTCGATCTTAAGTTCCATATAACTCAAGTTTTGGGTTTGAGATCAGTTCATATAAAACATATATATCTAAAACAATTGAACTCAAGTTTGGTGCTCCAACCACTCAAGTTCTGTTCTCTCCTAAGCTCTGCCAATAGACTTGAGTTCCGGCAGATCTTAACCTCTACTGCGACTTGAGTTTTATGAACACAAACAGGGTGGCATACCAGTAACCAGAGTGCCACTGGAACGTCGTTGGAATCAAATGTCAGTCCAACTTGAACTGAGCTTGAGCTTGTACAAATTGATCTGACCAAATCCTGGAGTGTTGAGGAGAAGAGGAAAGCACGAAGTGCTCGTCGAGATTAAAGCCAAGTCGAAGTGATGTGTCCTGGCATGTTTGGCGCTTGGCCACTGATTCAGTAACGTCACGCGTTACTCATTCAACTTCTCTTTCTGTCCACCACATCCACCGAACGTGCCTGACTATTAACCAATCATCTGCAAACCCAAGGCCCGCAACAAGATGTTGCTCCTAGTTGTCTGAAGGGTGCCACCTTTCTTGGCCGTTAATTCGGATTCTGATAGACTGATACCAACATACCACAGCATGCCACCCGCCGATAAAGCTTGGATAAACTGGCTTTGGTCGTCCGCCAACCATGGTGAGCTCTTACCAAGTTGTTTGTCATGTGTCTAATATTTTGAAGGATTGGGATTTGGTGATAACCTTCGACGAGCTAGCCATCAAGATCGATGCTTGGCGCGACGTAGTCTTCAAGTGGATAGAGAATATGGTGAGCGCTATGGGTCCATCGACATATTTATTACTTACTCACTATGGATCAGGATATGCATAGGGCATGCAAGGATTTTTAGCGCAGCGTGGGCTGTATACGATGGGACACCAGTGCATCTTAAGTTGGCAGCACTTAAGTCTGGCAGAACTCAAGTTCAGGTTAATTCACACTGGTATACAACATAGTAATAGGGACCTATGTAAATGGAACTTGAGTTTTCAATACAACTCAAGTTGTCGGCCAAATTTGAGTGGTAGCGTAGGACTTGAGTTTGAGCGGGGGGGATGGGGGTGCCCATGCCCGTGAGTGGATCATCGGCGCAAAACTTAAGTTCTGGGCCAAAACTTAAGTGCGAAAGTGGTGGGACCGCGCAGGACTTAAGTTGAGCTTATTATATTTCATTAACCCTCAGGCTGCAGCTTTGAAGGTTTCAGCACCAGAAAGACGAGAGAGAGTACTAGTAAGCCGACCATGTTGTGACGAAATAAGGTAGTGCTATGCGGTTTACATACGGGCATCATGGAGACTCGATCGTTGAATAATTCAGGGCAGTGGCGTTGAGGGAGAGCTTCGCATAATGTAGGTATATAATATGGTGATGTCGCACTGCAGGCGAAGAAAATGAACGTCCGAGTTTCAAGCCTCAAGATTGAAATTACATCACGGGAGAAAGACAGGAGAGGCACGATACAGTATAATTAAGAAAGAGGATGTGTCGCCGATTCGCGTGTCGGCTGGGAGAGGGGAGGCAGAGGTCTAGATGGAAATGAGAGGCGGCGTATCGCGGCATGCCAAACAGGTGATATCGTCATCGCCATGACAATCGCGGAGGGAGACGAAAAGCTAATAATAGTAGCGCAGGAATGCGGAACACAGCGGTTGGTCCACAGGCTGAACAACGAGTTTACAGAAGACATGCAAGTAGTACTGTAGCGGGTGGTTATCCTCACAGAATTCTACAAGATGCCGACCAAGCACAACATCATTCCAGGGGGTCAATCATACAAGACGCTGGCAAACCATGGACTGGCTGACCATTTGAATGGCAAGACCTCTGGTTAAAACCCTATGGGACCTGACCACAAGCAGAGTGCAGAAGTGTATGGAAGGGATTCCCCCCTCCCAGGTGAAAGTCCCCAGTGTCCACCAGTCCACTGAAGGCTGTCGTATCCCTTCCCTTTGCAGATGCATGCAAACCACCTGTCTCTGAAGAAACAGACCCAAGAATTTTTGGGCGAGCCGTCCATCAACCAACGACCCGGAAGCAGAAACATAAAAACAAATCAAACAGAAATCCTCCTCGGAAAATGACCAACTGCTCCAGTGGTCCGTGAGTCCCATGGTCGCAATATCGTGGCTTCCAGGTCCTGTATGGCCAACCGCTCCAGTGGTATCCAAGGGTTGGAATCCCTGCGCCTCAGCATTGCGTTACCAGGAAAGAATCGCCAAGCCAATACCATTCGGAGATAACCGGAAATCACGGAGTTGGGCCCGATGGTCCGTGCGCATCAAACGCGCCGAAATGCCGTCCGTCGCTAACGCTAGCCAGTTTCCGAGCGCATAGTACGCGTACCCTAGTGAGTACCAGGGTCCAAAGGAATCCAAATTGGAGTTATAGGCCAGGGTCCGAGCCAGAATAGACCAGCGGTTGAGCGGCGGTGGCCAAGCGGTGGCGTAGGTACGTGATCGTGATCGTGACGTGAAAATGGGACCTCGGCGTCCTGGGGCAGAGAGCGCACGTCGTCAGCCAATCCACCCAAAGACGCACCGCACATCAACACCCCAGACACTGCTTTGGGTCCCAGGATCCGTGTGTGGCCAGGATTTGAGTATCCCGAAAGGCGACATGGTGGTTCCGGCCATGGTCAAGGGCGGTGCCCGTCCCCACTGACATGGCATGGCAGCAAAAATTGAAGAATGACGAGAAAGAAACAAATCAATACATTCCACTGTCTCTACTCCCCTACGCTCCTTACCACGCTCCTCGACCATTTTCCTGATGTCGCGGCGACCCAAGGTTGGTGGATCTATAGATTTCAGTATGCGCCACCCATCTCCCTCTGTCAAAGTACCATCTCACCCCATCTTTCAGCCACGTCTACAAGGACAACAAGAAGCAGCGATGCTCAAGGTGCCACAGCTGCGGATGATATTTCTGTACCGCGTACGGTCGAGAAAAGGAAGCGGTCGGCATCTGGCGCACAAGACAGAAAGGTCAAGAAGAAAAGGTCAGGTACTGCTAGCTGGTATTCCCCTGTGTCTTGATTGAAGCGTATTTAGGCCCGTCTGGTTCAGTGGAGTCGGAGATGCGGCCAGTCTCAAAATCGAGAGGCAAATCTAGTACGTCTTAAACAATGTCGGGGATACTCATTCATGATTTGCTGCAGGAAAGATCGACTCAGACGACGATGGTGCCCAGGACACGCAACCACCGATGGAGTCCCAACAAGTCCACGGCGGTAAGCTGTCGCCGTCGGCAGCTGCCACGGAAGATCTTGACAAAGCTGACGGCGAATCTGATCCCGAAGACATGGACCAAGGTGATGATGAGTACGAGGTGGACGATGGCAACACAGATCTACAGAGACCTGGTCCGGCGGCTCCGTCGACGGCGTTGGCGCTGGAGGTAAGATGACTGAGGGGCCAGCAGGTGGCAGTACGAGTCCACATCAGATATTTTGATCCTGATCACAAGCGTAGCAAGATTGGCACATACGTGATCTAGCGATAGATGACGACTCATCCAAAATCGAACAGCAGCTGCGGATACGACTCACGCAGAACGGCCTCGACCACGCGGCCACTTACAGATGGTTAGATGCCCATCCACCGGCGTGCCTCTCAGGGTCGCTGCCGTTGGCAGCTATTACCTCAGCGTCATGGAAGCCGGAGGACACGGACATCTACGTCCGGTACGAAGACGAGGAGGCCGCTAAAAGATTCGTTACACTCAGCCAAAACTTCTTCGAATGCAAAGTCGCATACCAACCGTCGTACCAAGCTAATCCAGCGCTGGAGAAAATACTTTACTTCCAAAGGGGAAAGCACGCTTTGAACGTGATGGTAGCCCGGGAGGACGTGTCGCTCGCTGTCGCGGTGTTTCGCTTTCACTCAACCGCGGTTATGAACATTGTTTTTCCGCGCGTTGTGATTAGCCCTTACTATTCATCAATACAAATGGGCGTGAGCTGGACCAATCCCACGTACCGCGGAACACCAGGAATGTTGAGAAAGTCAAAGGAGAAGTACACGGGAAGAGGCTACCAGTTCCGCGAGAAGGTAAGTTTCACTCCATACCGCGAAATCAAAGTAGAATAACCCCATTTATTAGCGGAATCCAGCTGAATTGCAGACACACATATGCAAAGTCGATCCCGACTGTCTTTCCACAGTACGGATGCTCCGCGACGCCAGCGTCAAGAAGTGGCGGATCAATCGAGATCTTGACAACGGACAAATCGATGCTAGCACGGAGAGGATTTTCGCGGAGTTGAACGTTCGATGGAGGCTGGGCGGACCTCTCTGCACTAACGGAGATATAAGGCTTGAAGATATAGCGGACACAATTTAGCGGCGATGGTGAGTTTTTATGATACGTCGCCTAAAACTATGCATAACGAGTACACAGGGGGTGAGATTTGCAGGACAAGTGAGCGTACTGGAGCATGCTACAGGCGGCTGAATTAATTTGAATCTCACAGACAGGGGAACACATTGAAGGAGGAAATGAAAGACGCATCGGACTCAGTACAAATGAAAAATTCACGGAACTGGCACCACTTGTACCGCAAATCTCTTGGAGCATAGTATTGATGTATATATAAAGTGAAGAAACGGCTTATATGTATCAGAAGTGGGAGTTTTTTCGACATGGGATACATTGTGCTACAACCATGTATACCGATTGTGAAAGTGAAGAATGACGGGTCCGATGAAAGGTCGGACCTGTGACTGAATGGAAGTAAGTGGCAAAGGCACGCCGGTGGCACGAGATAAGGTAACACATAGCAACTAGTGCCAGTAAGGGCGAGAGAAGATAGGTGAAGAAGCAACAGTGAATGAGTATAAGTGTCGTTCGTTGTGGTTTCGCCGGCAAGAGCGAGGATGATGGGCCACACAGAGGATCCAATGTCAAGGTGAGGGGACAGGAAATGGAAGGAAGAAGTATTAAGACGGGGGTCCCTGAATTTCAGCTAAATCAGGGAGGAGAAAAGGCCGGTGTCGATGGAGAGCATCAACGTCCTACTCGCAGAACAGGTCCACGGTAAGGGTGCGTAGGGAAGAGAACTTGAGAGTCCTAGCGTGAAGGACCATAACATCCTCGGGAAAATTGAAGAGGATACAAAGGCGCTGCATCGACTCAGCGTCGTCGGAATCAACGTGAAGGTGGGTAGCGCGGAGTATGTAAAGCGTGAGAAATTTGAGGATGAAAGAAAGGAAAACCCGTTCAAGCCTGATGGTGCGAGAATTTCAACGTTCTCACGCACACGTTATTCAACTCGGGTATGGCACGATGTGTCCCTCGTCTTTTCTGTGGGTGTAACCCGCAGGCTGCAGCCCTGGAGGTTTCAGCAACGACGACGCCGCAGGAAAGATGAAGAAGAGTACTAGTGAGCCGGCCATGTTGGTTGGCGAGATAAGGTAGTGCTATGCGGTTTATACAGGCATCATGGAGACTCAATGGTTGAATAGTGCAGGGCAGTGGCGTTGAGGGAGAGATTCTCATAACGTAGCTGTACAGTATGGTGGTGGCAAACTGCAAGCGAAGAAAATGAACGTCCGAGTTTCAAGGTTCAAGATTGAAATTACATCCAGGGGGAACGAGAGGAGACGCGCGATACGGGATACATAAGAGGTATATCGTGTCTCGGCTGGGAGAGGGTAGGCAGAGGTCGAGATAGAAATGAGAGGCGGCGTATCGCGGCATGCCAAGCAGCGGGATGTCGAGGCCGAAGAAGAAACCTGATTGAGGTGCAGAACACGGGGGTCGATCGCATAGTACGTGAACGAGAGCGCATGGGAATATTGGAGATTGCGGTGGATGTGTGCGTAGCATTGGATTGGGGGAAAAGGGGGTGGAATCATAGAAATGTTCGAGTGGAAGGAAACGAGATGAAATGAGGGGAATAACGGGGGTTGGAATAGAAAGGAAGGCGAGAGGAAGTACAAACGTGATGAGGCCGGAGTCCGAGCAGCCGGCGACGGTTATGACGCTCACATTCGGCCAGTGGGAAGGAGATGAGCACGGGCGTTGATATCGATAGCGAAGGACAACGAGAGCGAATGGGAGCGGCGGAAGAGGGGACCTAGATAAACTGCGCCACGGAGAAGCCGGAAACGGGCTGAGACTATAGGGCGTGAAGAACCAGACAGCAGCCAGAGGAATGGTGGAGTGGCGGAGGAACGAGAAGAAGACAAAGAATCTGACATACGCTTTTGTTGCGGAGCATACCCCAGCATCTACATCGACATGATCACTCCCGGCGTAAAAAAAGATAGTGGCGATAGCGGGCCCGGCACGCGCATTCTGTGCCGGGAAAGGGATATCAATGTACTGAGGCGGATGGAGAGTAACGAGAGAATGGAAGGATTGCTTGACAGGGAGAGCATGTATGGTAGTGGACAGAAGGATGGGTGAAGGGTGAATCGGCCGTAACTGAGTCCCAACCCGCCGATACGACGCAGAATGCTGCTTCGCGGATTCTCCCGGGCAAAAGAACGAAGACGCAGATGGTTTTAAAAGGAGGGAGATCGGCAAGGCGCGCGGACAGAGTCTGACACAGACTATGGGATCCTGAAGAGGTATGAGGACGTCGATGCGGGAGAGAAAGATCTGTCCCACATCCCGCGATTCGGCAGGGTGGATGTGCTGTAATTCCCGATAACCGTAGGCTGTCACAAAGGAAGCAAACAGCGAGGGATAGATGGTGGCAGGAGCACTGGAGCTGACGGACGGGTAAATGAAAAATGAAATCGGGAACGCACGCAGTAGTATGTGATCATTGCCCACGCCGATCGCGACCTAGGAATGTGGATGAATTGACTGATGGACTGGGCCGGGATCCGTCTATGGGACAACAAGAACTGGAAAGAGGGCCAACACAGCGGTTGAAACTGCGGAGGGGTGGCGGCGGGGAAGATGAAAGAGGAGGGCCATGGGGGGAAAGCGACAGCGAGAACTAAGATCCGTGTTAGAGTACAACGTCGAATGGCGAATGTTAATCGTGGTGCAAAAGAAAGAGGCGGCATGGCTGTGTCGATCACTGCCAGATCAATCTCAACATCCGGGCCGGCCGTTGTTTTCGCCCATCACGACAATCATCGATCCCTTCACCGCCAGATCCCGTGTCTTTTATTACATTTATACTACACTAGCAGTTACCCGTGCTTCGCTACGGTAGGAACAGTGAAATCAGATAACATTTGCTCTTTTACTGGTTGACTCGGAATGAAAATGCCGCTCCTCGTCAACCGGAGGTTGACTCGTTGCAGCCTGGTGGCCCATGACAATTATTCTGATATCCTTTTTAACTCAATTTCCGCACATGCTGCCACCCAATATGATAATTTTTGGGACAATGGGACTTCAAGTTCACAGACAGCTCTCTCTTTGAAGTTTTCTCCCTCCTTCATTTCACAAATGCAGTTATCTCATGCTCAAAGTTATTTGCCCTTGATTGGACTGCCAGAGTATGTTCATACGATCTTTTGGAGGTACATTTGCCTTCAAATAACTATGTTCTCAACATCTGTACAGATTAAAAATAACAATCTAACAGTTGAGTGGAGATTTGGGCATCTCGATGGTTTTCAGTGGAGCGTTGGAGCAAGTGACATCATTTACCAGCTCTCGGAGCTCGGGTTGACTCGGATCAAGTTTGACTCGAGTCAAAGGTGTTCGATTGTAATATAGATACACTGACAATCAACAGCCACCCAACAGCACTCTGACGGCCAAATGTCGGTCCAACGCCGCCGTGTGATGGGAAAGCGCGTGCGTAGTAAGCCTACTAAAAAGAGGTAGGCCTCTAACGCGATATATCGCGAGCCTTCTAATTAGAGTGTTTGATACATCGGGTTTTTCCTCTAATTAGAGGTCCGCGATATATCAAAACCCCAGATACGCCTGGCGGTAGCGGGAATCTCGACTGGGGGTACTCCCCAAAACATCCTTCTGCTCACACCCGAAGGCGGTGGATGAATTTCCGGGCCAGGAGCGGGGCGTGCACACAGAGGCGCATGAAACGGCGAGAACACAGTTTCCCCCATTTTGAGCTCGACTACAGGGAGTACATGCACAGTAATGCTATGTCCATATAAGGCTAACCTAACCTTAGCATTAAGTTTCGGATTGCACATTGGCTGCTCCTGAATTTGGCAATCCTCGGTGTGATGCCAGGATGTCTTGTATATCAACATTCGAGGGCAATGTGGGCTTTCCGGGGCAGGAGCGAGGGCTAGCAGCTGGTTGGCCAGAATCGACATGATGGCAGGAACTGGGAGCGTGGTGAAAAAAGATTGACGTGAGAAATGCTTGCTGTCAGTGCCGTCATGATCGCTAAGCCGTCACTTAACAGCCTTGCCTCTTCACCTGTCGGAGATTGTCGCTTTCGTGACCCACACCTCCGAGGCGAGGATGGCGGCGGATGGACATGAAGCCACCTCGATCCCTGTCTCTGACAACGACAGGTGCGAAAAACAAAATTGCTGCCGAGATAGGCATTGACTACAAGAATTACAGGCTCATCGCCGTGCTGCAATTGTGCTTCTCAGAGCTGATCACCAAGCAGGAGGAACATGCAGCGAGGTTTGCCATACTCTTCCATCCATGTAATCGGACTGACGAGCTGGAAGGCTCCACCGGGCAGTTGAAGCGCTCAAACCGCCTGCACCCGCCGCCGACAAGAAAAGCGAATTCTGGAACGCATACATGAAGCTTGCCGACGAGGACGACAAAGAGTTTCAGAAGAAGTACAGCTCCGATCTTGACACAACTCTCATTTTTGTGCGTGGTATTCAATTCATGTAACATTCTATTTGAATTATTCCCAACTGCAGGCTGGTCTGTTTTCCGCCGTTAGCTCCGCGTTCATCATCCAAGTACAACCACAACTGGTTTCAACTGCTCCACCGGCTATTGTTGTAGTTCAAAGTCTTCTCTACATCAGCTTGTTTACCACGCTGCTTGCGGCCTTGTTCGCAGTCCTCGGCAAGCAATGGATCATGTACTACCAGACGGCTGGGAGCAGAGGGACCATCGAGGAGCGCGGCCTTGAGCGCCAACGAAAACTGGATGGTCTACGTCGATGGAAATTTGACCTGATCCTCCAGATGTTTCCGCTCCTTCTGCAGCTCGCTTTGCTGGTGTTCTCCAGCGCTCTGTCGGTCTATCTCTGGAATATCCATCGCTCGGTTGCAATCATTGTGCTGGCATTGACGCTGTTCGGAGTCGCATCATACATATGCTTCCTCGTCACCGCCATCATCTCCCCCGATTGCCCTTTCCAAACGCCCCTCGCACCTGTCCTGGTTAGGGCACTTTCACCAATTTGGCATATCCTCAAGTCTATCATCATCACACTTGGGGATCATGCCGGGCGTGGCTGGTCATCATGCTCTCGATTCGCGAAGTCAAGAATGCGAAAACATATCCTTCCTCACTTTACATCCCTAACTTCGCCCGCAAGCCCCGCTGATCCGCTATCATCAGATCCGTACTACGACAATTACTATTTGTCGCCGCCATCGGTTGAGGTGTCCGCCGTTTTGTGGGTGTTGGAGACGTCCAGCGATCCCGCAATGATCACGGCGTTAGCTGCAGTGGCCGCTGATCTACAATGGCCGCTTACCCTAGATCTCATTCCCTCAATGACTCGCTTCTATGACACGTTCAGCTCCTGCTTTGATATCGTACCGCAAGGTCCGCAGCTTCTACGAAAGATCCGGGTCGGTATGGCCGATCGTGCAATTAGCTGTGGCAGGGCGTATTGTTCTCTCAGGCATATCGCTTCAGTCCGCCATCAGGAATATCCGATCCCCTGGGGCCTGCTTGAACCCATCAAGGGCGCACACGACGATCATCCCCAATGGGCCAAGATGTTGGAATTGTTCCGGATTATTGACATGCAGCCCGTTCTAATGAACGATTCCACCGTCATCAAATGGGTCTTACACGTTATTCCTGTCCTCATCGCAAAGCACAAATTCAATTCACCCGAAAACGCCCTGAAACACTTTCTTAACCAATTCCCGGAAGACAAACTGCCGGGCCTCGATCATTCCGGCTTCGCCAATTACCTCTGCTGCTTAAACTCTTGTTTTGGCCCGATGAGTCCCCGAATCATTGCGCAGATAGATAAACGGTAAGTCAAAATGCAGCTTACGGTGCAGGTGCTAAATTCGATGTTCACCAGTCGTCTCCAGCCTGTCCTTATGGCCCAACTTCTCAAGTCGCTACGAATTGGCACCGTGGGTACTGACCTAGTTGCCAGAATCCTCAGAACCACTGCCCAATTGCAGTTGGTTGGACAGAGGGAAATTGAAAGAACTCGGTGGAGAGTGATCTCTGACTTTTGCTGTGCATCAGCGGCCACACTTGCCCGAGTTGACGACATGAGCATAGATCTTCAGGACGGACCATATCTTCCCCAGGTCAAACAGCAGGAAGTGGAATGGCTGTACATCGCGCTGGAACATCTTCAGCGATTATGGGAGCAAAACAGGACTGATTGCCAGGATCCTAAATGGGATAGAAATACAGCGCAGGAGATCCAGAGCCTTTTGCAAATATTGGCCCATAGTGATACCAAGCCCCATACACCCCCGTTGGAATCCTTTCACATAATCTTGCAAGCATTGTCCGCTCCTGATGATATCTCCCTCAGTTCTTTCCAAATCCTGAACCGGGCCCAACCCTGGTTCCTCGACCCAAACTTAGGGCCAATTATGCGGCAGTCTTCTGTGTGGAAGCACCTTGGGCGCATTGCGCTCAAATATCCGATGCTTGCCGGAACCCACTATTTTGAAATAGGGAAGAGTATTGCAGAAACTCCCGAATGGAAAATAGCCATGTTTACGGAGCTCTCCACCTGGATTACGCTATTTTCAGGTCATGAATGGGGGCAGAAATTCCATTTAAATGATATGTTCATTTCTGTCATCTGCAACATCTGGGCCCCGGATTTCGACGAGCACGATACATTCACGAATGAAACCGAAAAGACCTGGGTTTTCGCTCTTCTAGCACTGTCTAATGTTTGGAGAGACTTCGATGTTCTTCCACCCAGCTGGCAGGAAGTTATCCAATTAGTACGTTGCACGATATTTACATCGCTGCGTACCAATTATTGCACTCGAACTGTGCCGTATGGGATGACTTGGAGAAGATCGTTCCCAGCACTCCAGGGTTACATTTTCCGCGCAACTCGGCACCTCACTCACCCAGGCCGCAGGAAATATCAGAAACAAGATCTCGGAGATGGAGGTAACTCGAGAAAACGAAAACGCTGGAGAACGAGTGGCCCAATTTCTGGCCATTTTGGGACAGAAAATCGGGACAGAGTTTGAACCACAAAGTGGACAAGTGCAGCTTGGGGCTCGCGAGAGAATACAAGGACTGGACACATCTAGAGAAGTTATTCCACTCGGAGTTGGATGATGTGGAAGAAATGTTGAATGCACATCATGTTGGTTGAGAATCGGGATGGCGTACTACTGTAATATCATACATTTCTGCATTCGACTGAATTTTGGTGGTTTCATTTAAAAGTCGAGGCCAGACCAAAATACAGCCTATCCTTACCCAATTTGCTTCCCCGCGGATGGCTTGCGTCTTGCTTATGACCCTGAGTTCAATGAGCCGCTATACACACCAGAAAATAGTTAGTTCCTTCCGGGGTTCGAGTCCTCGCGTCCGAGTTCTGCGATGTTGATTTTGGGTTTCTTTTTTTTTTTTTTGGTGATTAGTGTACATCGGGCCATCTGCTCATTGGCGCGCGCGTACCTACTAGCCAATCCTGTCAGCCCCGCCAACTAACTCCCTTTCATTCCCAAAGGAGTATATATATCGGATACATTTCACGCTATCTTAGGTAAATTTTACGCTGCGCAGTCTTCTGGTATCGCTCAGTACTCGGTCTTTGGTTCCTTCAGCCCTCCCATCACTCACAACTTTGCATTTGTTATCTTCTTCCCTTGTCCACACCAATCCAACAACTACGCCCACGTTAGCAGTCTCTAAGCTTGGGTGTGGTGTACGGTGTACCGCTGCATTTTGTAGAGGTATGTATATACATACCGTTTGGTCTACAGGCTAGACGGGGTTCGACTCCCCGTGCCCGGAAGTACATCAATTATCTTTTTCCACGAAAGGCTCTTAGGCCCGGCTTCCTTGATATTCCGTGTCGTTGGGGAAATTCTGGCTAGTTCGCTCGATCCACCCATGCCTGCCAACGACGAGAGAAAATTCTCGTGATCATTCGGTTGCGTTGTTCGATCGATTCAATTTGGAATCCCTCAACAAATAATGCCATGAGTGCACCCTCTGTCATGAATCCTGGCGCGTCTTATGCCCACTCCGAACTCCACCTCACATCTAATTCAACCCTCATCCATCTCGCCTCAATCCCCAATCTCCAAACTCTCTGCAACCTCGTCAGTTCCCTCACAACATCGGTGCCGTCAGAAATACCTCTGTCACTCGGTTATGCTGTTTCTCGTGGTTGAGACGTCCATCGATTGCGAGCGCCGCTGGACGGGGTCGACTCCCCGAGCCAGCCAACCAAGTCGACAGTTGTTGTGATGTGCTTCAACAAGTATTCAATCGGATGTGGTGCATGGAGCATGGCTGCGCGGAGTTTCCTCTTCTTTTTCCCCTCCCATTATTCCCTCTCGTTCTCTCGCAGATTATGCTCATCATATCGCCACTGCCACTGGATTTCATGGGGTACTAGATTGTTGGGACACGCCGGTAATGGATCCGCGTTTAGTGGGTGCGCGTTTATGACCTCCAATTCTTCTTTCTTTGTGAATCCAGGTCGACCCCGTGGCCGTCATCTATCTTCACTCGGGCAAGTTAGGTGCGTACGTATGCCCATAACCATTTCTTTGAAAGAAAATCGGTACCCGCTCCCAAAGTTTATGTTAATTCACTTTTCTGCCACATTTGATCTTCATTCATGGATCCCGATACCTCATTCAGGTGTGGTGCACGGCGCACAGCTGTGCAAAGTGAGATCTTCGTTTGTTGCCATCTCACAGCAGACCAGGGTCGATTCCCCGCACCCGAATTCGCTGCCGACTCTGTGATTCTTTTTCTTTTTTGCTCCCATTCTTCTTCCTCTTCTTCATCGTGTTCCTTATCGCATAACTCCCCCTCGAGTTACTGGGAATCACCTCGAGCAGATGGGTGGGACACGCCGGGGATGAATCCGCATTTGGAGGAGGTGTGTCCACTTATTATGACCACCAATTCTTTTGGTGAATCCAGGTCGGCCTCGTTACTGGTCTTTATTCGGGCAAGGTAGCTTGTGTGCGCATGTGCATGATTATTGATTTGAACGAAACGCGGCGCTTTCCCACAAAGTCTGTGCGGAGCACTCACCTTTTACTCCTTTTTCGTTTTACACCCCCAGATACATCAACTCGGGTCTGGTGCACGGTGCACGGCTGCGTTGACTCCGAGAGCCTCTAACTGTGCTCATGGCAGATGGGTTCGACTCCCCGGGCCCGAAATCTTTGTGTTTGCGTGTTTTGGTCTTTTCTTTTCTTTTCTCCTTCCCCTTTATCTCGCCCCTTTCGCAGATTCCACTCCTAGTATCACTGCGTCTGAATCTCCTGTGGAACCACCTCGAGCACTTGATTGGTTGGAACACACCGGTAATGAACCCGCGTTTGTGGTGCGTGTATCGACTTATTGGCGTGGTTGGTGCGTTATCACATTCGATAATCTTGTGACTTGCATACCTGCAGCAATTCATGAATTAAATTTAATCTCGAGACACGTGTGCACGTTAGCCAGTCAATTTGAAAGTCCTTGTAACGCGTTTCAGTTGATCCATCCAACTGGTATTTCATTCTGGTGTTGTGCTTGGCGCACGGCTGCGCCGAATGGGTAGGGAGTGTCTTTGTTCTCGCAGCAGGCGGGGTTCGACTCCCTGCCCCCGAATTAAGCTTCCAAATGGCAGGTTTTTTGGGATGGGGACCTTCAAAAATTGGATTCGAGTCTTTCTATTTTTTTCTAGCTGAAGTAGATACCGACCATTCCTCTGAGCTCCGCACACATCAGATTTTCCCGGGATTGACAGCTATACCGCCCAGCGCCCGGTTCACCAGTTAATTTTCAGTAGCACTCAATATCCAGTGCACGGCTGCAAGTGTGCAATTTTGAGAATTTCTTCCAAGGACAGTACGGAACGCAGTCCGACTCGGGTGTAACCCACATTTGGACTCGGGTGTAACAGTGACCGTCCTTTCCTATGACCCCTTCAAGCCTGATGGTGCGAGCGAGACTTTCAGCACTCTCACGCACACGGGTATGGTGCACGATGCATGGCACGAATTGTCCCTCGTCTTTTCTGTGGGGTTAATCCGCAGGCTGCAGCTCTGGAGTTTTCAGCAACGACGACCCTGCAGGGAAGATGAAGAAGAGTACTAGTGAGCCGGCCATGTTGGTTGGCGAGATAAGGTAGTGCTATGCGGTTTATACAGGCATCATGGAGACTCGATGGTTGAATAGTGCAGGGCAGTGGCGTTGAGGGAGATTCTCATAACGTAGCTGTACAGTATGGTGGTGGCAAACTGCAAGCGAAGAAAATGAACGTCCGAGTTTCAAGCTTCAAGATTGAAATTACATCCAGGGGAACGAGAAGAGACGCGCGATACAGGATACATAAGAGGTATATCGTGTCTCGGCTGGGAGAGGGTGGGCAGAGGTCGAGATAGAAATGAAAGGCGGCGTATCGCGGCATGCCAAGCAGCGGGATGTCGAGGCCGAAGAAGCAAACCTGATTGTAGGTGCAGAACACGGGGGTCGATCGCATAGTACGTGAACGAGAGCGCATGGGGATATTGGAGATTGCGGTGGATGTGTGCGTAGCATTGGATGGGGGGAAAAGGGGGTGGAATCATAGAAATGTTCGAGTGGAAGGAAACGAGATGATATGAGGGGAATAACGGGGGTTGGAATAGAAAGGAAGGCGAGAGGAAGTACAAACGTGATGAGGCCGGAGTCCGAGCAGCCGGCGATTGTTATGACGCTCACATTCGGCCAGTGGGAAGGAGATGAACACGGGCGTTGATATCGATAGCGAAGGACAACGAGAGCGAATGGGAGCGGCGGAAGAGGGGACCTAGATAAACTGCGCCACGGAGAAGCCGGAAACGGGCTGAGACTATAGGGCGTGAAGAACCAGACAGCAGCCAGAGGAATGGTGGAGTGGCGGAGGGACGAGAAGAAGACAAAGAATCTGACGTATGCTTTTGTTGCGGAGCATACCCCAGCATCTACACCGACATGATCACTCCCGGCGTGAAAAAAGATAGTGGCGATAGCGGGCCCGGCGCGCGCGTTCTGTGCTGGGAAAGGGATATCAATGTACTGAGGCGGATGGAGAGTAACGGGGAGGTGGAAGAGAGAAGGTGGAAGGAGTATTTGGGAGGGATAGCACCTATGGTAGTGGACAGAAGGGAGGGTGAAGGAAGGGTGAGCCGGACGTAACTGAGTCCCAGGCTGCCGATCCGACGCAGATTCCCCGGGGCGAAAGACTGCCGGGTCGGACGCAGAGTATGGCACCCTGGAGAGGTATGAGCGCGTCGATCCGGGGAGAAAGATCAATACAACGCACCTGTCCACTGCACATCCCGCGGGGGTGTAAGTAGTCGCGACAATGATAGCATTTGAGTCACGCACTAGGATGAATGTATTGTAATGGTCACAAAGGCGATACAATGAACTATGCCCGGCAAGGGTGATTAAACGCTGCGGAATTTTGAATTGAAAGACGGGATGCAGATGGGATGGGTCGAAGTCAGAAAGGAGTGGGTTGAAATCGAGACGAGCAATCAGGGAGAGATGGTGGGAGGAGAAGTGGAGTCGACATGGCGGAAGGACGGGAAAATGAAAATGAAATCCGGAACGCAGGCAGTGGTATGTGATCAAGGGCATTGCCAATGCCGATCGAGGCCAGGAATGCGACGGGTGAGTGGATGGATTGACTGATGGACTGGTCCGGAATCCGTCTATGGGACAACAAGAACTGTAAAGAGGGCCAACACAGCGGTCGAAGCTGCGGAGGGGTGGCGGCGAGGGAGACGAAAGAGGAGGGCCATGGGTCCGCGTCACTTGACTTTTGACGGGAGTTGAGTACAACGTCGAATGGCGAATGTTAGTCGTGGTGCAGAAGAAAGAGGTGGCGTGGCTGTGTCGATCAGCGGATCAATCTCAACATCCTGGGCCGACTGTTTTCGCCCACCACGACAATCATCGACGCCTTCACCGCCATATCCGGTGTTCCAACATATTCCTCCCGACATTCCTCCCATCCACCCGTTCAGGCCCCCGACCTGCCTATCCCTGGCCCCACCCTGTGGCCCTAACCCTAGTAAAATGTGACAAAAAAATCGTCCATGCAATTGCGGGCCGCCAACTGGGTGCAGCAGTCGAACCCCTGCCACGCATAAACAGCAGCGCAGTCTTGCACTGTGTACCACACCCGAGTAAACTCAGGTATCTGGATGGCCGGGGGTGGGTGGAGACGCGATAGAAACCTATCGTGCTGGCAGCAGATCGGGGGTTCGACTTCCACACCCGAAATTATCGCGTTCGAATCCCTGTCCTTTTTTGGTCCTTCCATTCTTTGACCTCTCTCTCTTCTTTTTTCGCAGAGTCTGCTGATCATATCACTGCCCTGGATTTTCGGGCGAACCATCTCGAGCACTGCATTGGTTGGGACATGCAAGTAATATTAATGAACCCGCATTTGGAGTGTGCGTGTGTTAAATTAATGTGCGTCATTGTTCAATTGTATCTCGTATCTCATTGATTCAATTTGAAAGGCCTGTACCTATCAAAGATGCAAGGTACTTGTTCATTTCGGGTGTAGTGCGCGGCGCACTTTTCGCGCTCGCAGCAGATGGGTTCGACTCCTAGCGCCTGGATTGTATCTCGGTTTCATTTTTCGTTTTTTTTCCCGTTGACCAGGGCATGGTTGGTGCGTCATCACATTCGATCATCTTGTAACTTAGCAATCATGATTCATGAAGGAGGAAATTTGAGATAGCATGAAAGATATGTGTTTGGTCTCGAGACTGGCGTGAGTTGGCCAGCCCATTGTAATGTGTCTCAGCTGATTCATCCAACCGGTATTTCCATCTGATGTAGTGCACGGTGCACGGCTGCGCGAACTCGGGGAGGTAAGCAATTGCACTCGCAGCAGGTCGGGGCCGTCCATTCTTTTACTTGATTTCGAAGGTGAGACGGATCTCACTCAGTGAAAGAACGGCAACCAAAAAACAGAAGTGACTGGACAAGAGTGAGACAGAGGAATCTGAGCAGTCCGAGCTGAATCAACTTGATGTCCCAAAGATCTGTCCTCGGATGACTGCGGTTATGTTCTCCGAGTCCAAACTGCTAGAGGTAAGCGTCGCCCGATAGAGTTGAATGTCCGTCGAGTTGATGCGATTTGTACTCAAGCCTCAAGGCAAAGGACCGGTCATTCGGATTCGCAATATTCCAGGCTGTCAGTCCTGCCTTCTGGAAACCTCGATTTGGCTGGGAAACGCAGCGCCGGCGAGTATTTCTGCGTCCAGGCCAGCAAGATTGTCAGCAGATTCAAATTCAGTACGCCGTGCGGCGTGAAAGTCCTGGCGGGAAGCAAAGAACAGTTCTGAAAGGGCAGCTCGGCCTTGATCCGAATTTCAGGACTCGGCAATGACACTCCTCGCTCTTGTGTTCACTTTGCATTCATCTCTGGTTCAGTACTTCGCATCGTGCTCAGATGCAATACCTGCTGATATTTCCTTGCAGCATCCGCCATCGTCTTTGTTTTGCGGAGATTTGTATTCGAATCTCAGATGCCCGCTATTCCCCTCGCGTCGTCATCGTCCTTGGCGACAAAGTTCCGCGCGAAGTCCATATCTCTCGCTTTATTCCCGTGGTTCCTCATCACTGGTACCCTGAGGCCAAGTCCAACTGTAAGGAAGACCCCGATCACCATTTTAATATCCTTGCAGGAGGACAAGAAAACTCTCGAGTACTCGGATAAGGTGACAGCGTCTTTAGGTTCGACGGTGACTTGTGCCGCTGTTCTTTACCACCGCAGTCGCACTGTTTTTGCACTTCCAAAGTCTTCCTTCTCAGCCTGGTGCGCCTGATCATGGGACAGTTGTTACGTCCAATGCTGAGACTTCTTTTCCTAGGTCTTTTCACTCTCCCTCCCAGCGCCAGTTTCTTCCGCATTACAAGAACAGATCAATGGACACAGGAAGACCAACCGTGCCCCCACGAGTCCGCGCCATTTCATCACTTAGTTACTTCACTTAGCATTGCAAAAGCTCGTAACTTTGACGGGAATTTGTGAAAGTTTGTGAGTTTGATAGCTTTGTGTGAAAGTTCGTGAGTTAGTATTCCGGGGTTGTCAAACGGCAACTCCTCGGCACATCACGGAGTGATCGGCATCAACAGCTTGCCGAGGTTGGCCGGTTAGGTTCGGGTTAGCTGGTTCGGGGTTGGAGGTTAGAGGTTCGGGTTAGACGATTACGGTTAGAGGTTAGAGGTTAGTGGCTAGGAGTTAGAGGTTAGAGGTTAGTGTTAGGCCAAGGTATCTATATTGGGTGGTACGAGATCTACGAGGACAAGGAGATCGAGAAATTGTACCGGGACCTTATCGCGCGCATCAGCCCTGAGCTGATACACAATTCGGAGCCATGGGCGTGTCTGGAGTGTGGTCTGTCTTGATATATTTTCGCCTGAACGGGGGTGATTGAGATGTGCGTATCGATCCAGGCCGTCCCGCATCCGACATTGGCTAGATGTCGATGTATACCACGGCCGAGATGCTTTACAAGCGCACTGATACTAAATCATCTCTAGATCTGCGCAGGATGCGACAAATGCGCACGCAAGATGCAGAAGGTGACGCCAAAGTTCTCGGAACAGCACAGTGACTCCAAGTCCTCGACTGTCATTGATGCAATCGCCATGGCCGATGGGATGCGTGGCGGGCTCTCTGGCGCGTGTCTGACCTGCTGCAACGAGAAAACGGCGGACCTAGAGTTTACCATCTCACGTTGTGCGAAATGCAAGCTCGTCAGGTTCGTCAGTCCGTCTGTGGTACATTGGTCAGGCGTTCTAAACCCTAGCCGTCATACATGCAGGTACCCAACTTTGCGCAGTGCGCAGATTTATTGATCCCTGCACCGCTAGCGTGGCGTGCCAGAAGCAGGACTGGGCCCTTCTTCTGTGTATCGTGACGAACTCGATCTAGATAGACTCGAAAAATTGTACCGAAGTTTCTTGCAAGGTGACCTTGAGTGTCCGGCGTTAAATTGCTTCAAGGGGACGTTGAAAGATTTCTCGGACATGGAGAGGCTGATCAAAAGACTTCATTCGGGTTTGGTGTACGGTGCACGGTTGCACTACCTAAGTATCCGAAATCATGGACAGGGGGTCGATATCGTTGGATGCTTGCGGGAACATCGAGGTATTCTCTTCAGACCGTGTGACGACTGCGTTGAATTGACATCCCTCCAGTGTTGCAAAAGTGGCGAGAGGCACGCCCTCAAAATATGCACTGGATGCGGTCTCGCATGTTATTGTTCGCGCGAATGTCAGATAAACGGCTGAGAAGCTGCGCACCGGCACTCTTGTCGAACGCTCACCTCGACTGGTGAGTATTCCTCGCAATACTCTCTGCCTTCGGTTTCAGCGTGTCCACATTACAGGCCCTGAAAGCGCACGCGAAGGCGGATTTGTTAGCAGACGCAAAAAATAGACAGGCTGCCTTCAGTATAACTTCGAGTTCCCTGCGATAAGGACAGGTCTTGAACCAGCAGGCGCGATTCATGTACAGAAATCCGGGGGTGATCATCGTAACAGGGCTCGACTTTGCCCGGAATGCCAGTGGTTACAACCTGGATCGACGTCCCCCTGGACAAGAGCTGGAGTGAATTCAATGCGGCGTCTGATATATATCCGGATGCCCCCGTGCAACTCGAGCAACTGGCGAGCAATAAGGGGGAACAGAAACGTGTACCTGTCCGTTCTCAGTTACAATACCGACGTCTCAAGTGTGGAGCACATGTTCCCCATGTGGTCGACACCTTAACTGCACAACAGGCTGGTCCGCATCGTGGAGGCGCCTCCGCATTGGTTGCCACCTATGGCATCCAACGCAGCGCTCCGTCCGTCGATCCAAGCACTCAGCGCAGGTGCCGCGAAACAGATGTAGGAGATTTACTTTTGAAATAGTCCATGAGTGGTGGGGTTCGCGCTTTTGATCAACTTGGTTGAATCATTTCAGTGTCAACACATAATGCTCGGATTGTACCCAAATCAAGATATTTCCTTGAGCAAATCACCCGCTCTGCGGCCTTTAGGAGCTCGAAACCAAAAATTGGCCATGCCCCGTATGTGCCGTAGTATTTCGATTTGGCAGCCACGCGTCCCAGGGAGGGTGGGTTGGCGGATTTCAGTTTTCCTCAAAAATGGCGAGAAAACCCATATATTTATGGCTGGGAGGGGAGTTCAAAATTTGGGTGGTAAGCAGATCAAAAGAAAATTGACGCATAAAACTGGCTGTCCGGAAATCCGCCGTTAGGCCGCTGCCGCAAAAATGGTTCGATTCAAACGTTACGTATACTTGCCGATTCGGAAGTATCCATATTTCGGCATAATCCGGCCCTTTAAAGGAACAGGGTTAGGGTTTATTCCCTTTGTTCTCTGCGTCCACGAGGTACTTTCATGCTACCCGTTCATTTCACGACCTCTCTTGGGCTGGCCTGCCAGCACTGCGATAAGCTAGAAGAACTTCAACCGAAGGCCGACAGGCCAGTGGATCTTTCCAGGTGCAGTGGGTGTCGCAGAGTGTATTATTGCAGCAAAAGTGAGCCGTCCCGACTGCGTTCACGCTTCGGCAATAATGTTTCGATCCTCCATCCCAGAATGTCAAACGGTACATCCTGACATGTTCCCACGGGCTGATTTCCGACCTGATTCGCACCATTTTGTAGGATGACTGGCGCCAGCATAAGGCATTGTGCAAGGTGCTGAAATTGTTGGAGAACGACGCCGAGACTACCGCCCGCTTGATCGTACCCTTCCCCAAGGCTGCCCAGAACGATGTAGCAACATTGGGCCGCCTCTCGATTTCTCACAAGAACCAAATGATCGAGCTTTGCGAAGAGGCTTTGGGAAGGTGTGTTGGGCGTTTCTAGAGGCCTCCATGTCTAAGCGCTCTTATTAGGCCCCTAAACAACGGGGAGCATGGTATCCTTTCGTACGAACCAAGATGCTCGGGATGGTGCGTTGCCGTGCTCGAGTTGTTCGGTTGATAATCGGACCCTTTGGACAGCGCTCGAACCGACATTGTTCTCCGCAGCGAAGCTCAGCTCTCTAGGGACAATACCATCTCCCGCGTCCTGATGGCCTGTTCGCGGTGCAAAATGGCGTTCTACTGCTGCGCGGATCATTGGGATCTTGCGCGGCCCGTTCACGAGGCCCCTTGCGACGAACTACCCCGCGGGTTGTCGCAATGCGAAATGAACGTGCAGATTCGCGTCGACGGTGAGTTCCGCCATGTATTGCCGCCGCCACGCCTGCGGGCGCTCGTCTGGCAGTTCTTTCCCCGCAAGCATGTGTGGACTCCTCTGGCGGGATTGAACTGGGACGACACCGTTGGCGAGGATATCAGCAGAGCGGCAGTGGGGACCGACATTGCGGCGCATACGCCGGCATGCATTCAGCTGGTGGCGTCGCTCGCGACTACGGTGTTCACTGCCCTCTATGCCATTGAACGGCTGAATGTTAACACTGCGTGGACGAATAAATCGAGGCTCACCATTCATGTATTTCTGCCCTCTCTACCGACTGTTCGCTGCTCTCATTGATTCACCAGATTTTGGGGTCACCCCCGGATTTCGATTCGAGCATTGCGTACCTATATGAGGCCATTTTGCACCGCGTTCCAAACGTCAAGATGCTCAATGTACGTCGTCACATAAATAATCTCGGCCAGCTATCATTACTGATTCATCTGAAGCTCGTCTTTTGCGGCCCCGCTGTGGCGGCTTTTGTCCAGGTTCCGCCCACTGTCCGCTCAGTACTAAAGCAAGTGGATACGTGCAGGCAAGTCGCGATTATTTCTATTTCTAATTTAGATCTGACCAATGTTGTCAGGGAATGCTATCCCAAGGGAGGCACGATTCGTCACCGGTACGTGCCCAAGTAAGTGGAGCAACTCACTCTCTGAATTTATTCGGTCTCTTCACGACACGAATATCCACAGGAATTACGAGGACTACGTACGCACCGAAGGCGCCGCATTCGAGCGCCCGGATCTCGCAATTGCGACAAATAGTTATCTCAGCTCCAATGAGCCAGACCTTTGGCGGCGCACCATCAAGATGCTCGTGGCGCACCGCATCCCTAGCGTGTTCACGGTAGGCGCTGTCTCCCCATTGAACGCGCGGAATGACTGATGGGCTCTGGAGGCCTATGATCGGCAGGCAGCGGCGCGTGACCTGGTCCTCATGCGCGAGAGCGGGGCGCAGCCAATCCAGAGTCTGACGCTGGTGAAGAATCCGTGGGGGGCGCAGATGATGCACCCGAATTTCGACAAGGTGCACGGATTCCACGCGCCCAACGCGTGGTTCACGGGTGGCTTCTCCTAGTGGATGGAAACCGGCGCGAGAAAAATATTACTGTACATAGCAATGCTGGACAGCTCCAGTTCGATGATTGTAGTCGAATATCGATTGCCGCACAGGGCGGAGTCTTTCTTGATATAACCAGCCGTCAGAGAAATTGCACCGAGCCACTTACCAACACTGCCAAGAGACGGAGAGCCTCGACCATATATATACTCCTGGGCTGTCGCAGACCAGGACAGGCACAAGTCTGGAAGTTGGCAAAGCAATTTTGGGCAACAAAGTACCTCAAATGGCCGACACTCTCCCTGGGAAGCATCCTCGGGTGGAAAGCGTCCCCTTGCCGCTACTACGCGAATGTACCGTATCCTGATCACAGAGTCTCTGTATCTTATATGGAAATTCGCCCATGGGCAAGCATATGTCCACACCACCGAAAGTGCTCCCTTGCGGACAATTGGCCTGAATTATTGACTATGACAGTGCCCAACTGAATGTGATTTGTTTTGGAGTCATCTTATGTCGACTTACAGTCATAGCAATCGAACGCCCCTGTCAATACCTGTGAGTGATGGCGGGTGTTAGAGCTCGAGAATGAGGGCTATATGTATCTACATCCAGAGAACAACGGCAGGTTCTTGTCTAATTATTTATTAGCCAGTTTTAGTTGTGCGATCTCTTGACATCCATACACATATTAGCCCCTATGTGAGAAAACATCAGTGTGTATTGGGGACAGTGTTTGTGATCCAAGGGTGATGAGTGAGGTACATAGCCATAGTCAACTCAAATCAGTTAATAAAACATCCTAGCGGAAATCTGTCGCGCAGGAGAATACGAGAATACGATTGGGACAAGGGATACAAACTCCGACCAATGTGCCGCGTTGCCGCCGGTGAGCACAGCCCCCCGGTATTCCGTTAATCTGAGCTCCTAAACTTGGTGACGGCGCAAAAAAAAAAACCAATAACTGAAGTAGCCCGCTGCGCGGCAAAGCCCGCTATCTATCTTGTGCGTTCAGGTTGGATTGCGTATTACATACGAACATAAAAGACGATTATCTGAGAGAATTAATATACGCTTGTGCGTATGAGACTATGAGTAGTACGGGCGTCTGTGCGAAACTCTGTACAGAACTGATCTAAATCAGACAAGGTGCAAAATCAAATAGAGAAGGCTTACAAACAACGGATATGGTATAAATTGGGAAGAACTCGCTTTGGAGAGGGTGTTTTGTGAATTCGCGAATACAATGGTTGTTTCGACGGGCAACCGAGTTCACCGGCAGAACCATGAGATTTTGGACTGAAACCGAAAGATCTGCAGATGAACCATTAATTGAGACAGAAAACGATCACAAAAGAGAACTCCTTGCCAGAAGGCGGAAGCATCACAAGACAAGTCAATTCAGGGCCTGAAGCGCAACGTTGCTGAGGTGGATGTTCCCTCAGCCAACACCCCAAAATTCCGTGCGCAGGAATCGAGTGGGGACGGTGTAGGGAGCATGAGGATGCCAAGGAAGATGGAATTTTTTTGATGGCAAATGCAGAGGGTACGTGAAAGCAATGAGAGATGATCGCATCTGCACGAGGCTTCAGATCAAGTACAAAAATTGAGCGATAACGCGGGACGCGCCAGCATGCTTCTCGAGAAAAAATAGCACTTTTCAATGACTGGAAGAGGATGTAGCTGGTAGGATAGAGTGGCTGTCAATAAACAGCAGACCGCGGTTGCGGGAGGTGTGCTCCTGGAAAGTCCATCATCCAACCATCATCGATCTCCGCCGCTTCAGCTTTGAGCCAGTGTCGGCTATGGGTGTCGTGTCGTCTAGTTTGCGCTTGCGGAGGGAGGAGCGAATGGGTGGGGGTTGGAATAGATGTTCGGTCTGCCAGATTCGGCCAAGCCTGGAATGGGCTCAGTCCGGTTGATGGACCCGGGAGTGTCAAGATGGTGGTGGCATACAAGAAGGGACTGGATTCGACACATAGGGGCCGAGTACATATATAGTAGCGATGACTAATATCCTCCTTCCAACACTCCCCCACATTGCAACAGCTGTACGAGGCACAAAAAAAATTAAAGCAGCAAAATAACTGCCCCTGGAGTCAACGAATCCGTTGGTCGGACAACGGTCAAACGTCGCGGTCGGAAGAATGTCGATGGCAATTTGGCAAATCAATGATGGCAAATCCACGAATATCAATGCGTCAATTTGAACGCGGCCCATTGACTGGGTCTCCGCAATATAATCCACTGTCAGGCAGCGGCGCGGTAGAAGGGAAATCGGGGTCGTGTCGAACCAAGAAACGCAGACAAATTGGACGGATAGGGGTCGATTAATGAGATTGAACTATCGTCACGTCACGTTCGGGGTCAAAAGGCGATGCGCGGAAAGCCCCACAAAAATGGGAGAGGTCGAAGGCACGAAAATTGCGCCAGGAAATGGTATGTCGGTTGGTCGGGAAACAAATCACGTCGGATCAGGTCAAAGTCAAGTCGGTTAGAAAGTGGTTGTCCCGCGGGTCGTCTCCGTTGGGTCTTTCTCGAAGGTGGTCGTCCTGTCGGTGGTCGTCTCCCCTTGGAGTCCTACAGGTCCTTCGCACAGAAGGTGGTCGTCCAGGGGTCGTCTCCCACAGGTCCTTCTCTGAGAGTGGTCGTCCTCTGGGGGGGTCGTCTCCCAAAGGTCTCTCGGTCGTCTGGTCAAAGTCAAAGTCGAGGTCGTCGTCGGTCAAATAAACAAGATGGGGTCGTCAAATAATCAGAGTTGTCAAATATCAAGTTCGACTCATTGCAATGAACAGCAAGAGTGATGGGCAGCAAAAGCGAAGCTAGGGAAGTCAGGGCCCATAACCTGTCAAGATGGTGGTGGTATACAGTCAAGAAGGGACTGGATTCGACACATAGGGGCCGAGTACATATATAGTAGCGATGACTAATATCTCCTTCCAACAGGGAGCGGTGATAGACGCGTGGTGGCGCTGCAGCCGATCAACTCGGACACCTGCGTCTGCAGACTCGACGTCCGGCATAGCAGCGCCGGGCGCAGACGTGCCATAGCGTTTCTTCAAGTCCTGTTTGGCCTCTCCTGTTTCTTCCGATGTGCCATGCTGTGCAATTGTCTGCAGTTCAAGATATTTGAGCCGAGGAAATTCAGTCCGCACATCCTCTGACTGGCGGCAGCAGATCTTGTCCTTCGGGAAGGGCACAAGCCCCTCCAACGACATCGCTCCTGATACCACGGCATACGGCGACTCGGTTCCATGACAGCCCGTGAAGTTGACTACCAATGCGGTGAGAATTTTGCCTTGGGCCTTGTGAGCAGTCATCGCAAAAGCGGGAAGAATCGGCAATTGCGTCCGCTTGACAGAAAGACTCATGCCGGAATGAGGATGCTTGAAAATGATGTCTATGTTATCACGCAAACTGACAACATGGTGGGCAGGCAAGTCTGGGATTATACCAGGTGTCGTGTCCAGTGCTTCAACAACACATGAAAGTGCGTGGCACCTGCCATCCTCACCAACCTGGTATCGTACTTTGACAAGTTTTCCCACGCAGCCATTGACAACCCCACCAGTCACATCGAAATTCTGAGATATCATTACAGGCATTCCAAGAACCAGTGGGATTCGCCCAAGACGTGAGTTTGTTTGACCTGAATCAAGCTGCATCAACCTGTCTCTGACTGCGGGATTCGTTACAGCAGTGTTTTTGGAGTGGGTGTCGATCGCATAATACCAGTGAAGTTCCTGACCAGTTCTTGCAGCGAAATCACGCACCATTTTTAGGTTAAGAGCGTCCTTCATCGCATTTTGCGCAACTAGCGAAACATCCAAATGAGCGCTCTCATCGAGTATTGAGGTGTAGAATGTGCCATAGGACGGAACAACTGTCGACAGGAGAACCCGATTTCCTCTAGAAAGACGAATGGAATGAGCAAAGGCACCAGACACGACGGTAACAGGAGTTCCAGCAAAAGAGACCGAGGAGATGAGAGCACCTTCAATATAGACCGACACGAGGAGCCAGACTGACGTTGGGAGGAGGAGGAGGAGGAGGGCCCTTTAACCAGAGGGCTGACAGAAAGCGGCCAGGTCCGCCAGGAGAGCAACAGAGAGGAGACAGAGGTTAGGGGTAAGGAAACATGATGTCATTTTATGACGTAGCGTTAAAAACTCGCCTCGATCACTTTTTTTCAAACCATTGCAAAAACCCACTACTAAAGATAGCGGGCATCGGGAGTTGAACCACCACGCTTGCAAACAGATGATGGCATCAACTGCCGATCAATGGCCGAGTATTCCTAAATGGGAAGCAAAGGTTGGATCCATGTTTTAGGAGGAGGTTCACATTATTCTGGGCCAGAATATTTAACACATTGATACAAAGGTCACGCTCCTTCCGTTGTAAGTCCCAGAACAGGGTAATGACTGATTTTTGCCCAGTTTAAATTGCCTCAGGTTGAAAGCAGAAGGATAATGCTTATTTTCAGTCTAAATGGCTTAAATATGAGTTTAAAAAGGTATAGAATAGATTTGGGAAATTTTTACCAAGCGAACCAATTCATCTTGGCTGATCAGAAGTCCGAGATGCCCGAGGAGCTTTCCATAGTGTGGTGGTACCTGGCTAATAATAACACGGTTTGAGGCATATAAGGCACACCTATTCCTTTTCAGGACACATCCCGGACCCAACATTCGCCGTAGTGTGCTTACACCGGAGTGCAAATACTCCGCACAATCATTCTGCCATGCGTTTACCCATATCCTTGTCCACGCATCTAATCCGGCTCAGGCTGATGCCTGTGCAGAGATCCCGTCAATTTTGTACCTTCCATCCATCTGTCGGCAACAGGACTCCGTATATGAGCCTCGACTTGGCCCGCGCCAATGCAGGATGAAGTACATTTCCACTCCCAATCTCTGAGCAATGTCATCAAGTGCTGTCCGTCCAATGGCACATCGGAGCTGCTCCCAGTACATTAGTTAAAGGAGTTTGACACCCGCCAGTTGCAAAGGCCGTTGAGAAGTGGCGCCATTGGTGCGTCCGTGTTTTGATGGGTGTAGGAGCTTTCCTGGCTTCCCACGCGACTCGCAGTTTGGGAACAGAGGCCACATGCGTTCAAGTCTCAGCCTTTCTATCTCTGCCCACCGGCATCCGGACATTCTATCCCCGAGTCTAAAATACTTCATTCACCATATTGATCTTGTTCTCCCTGATAGGTAGGTGTTGAATCGGTCGAAAGACGGCGTACCCGAACATTCCATCCGTATGCAGCGACAATCTGCCCATGTTGGACTCTCTTCCCATGTGATTCTGGCTGGGAAGTTCGAGATGAACTGGTCGCAAGCACGCTTGACAATAGCTGCCGATTCAACACTCTGACGACGGAAATTTTGAACACGCAGCATATTCGGCTGGACATCCAATATTAGGGAGCAGAGGACACACACCCTCTACCTCTTCTCTTTATTGGTTCCCAATCGGATCCGCTCCTCTCCGCAAAACACACTCCACGGTCTTAAGGACTTCAGCCACAGCGGTGATCGGGCGCTTTATAGCCGTCAACTATACGTAGGTATTGTAATCAATCAGGAAGCGGCGTACATGACTTCTGTCTGTTACCGGCCCCATCACACCGCCGATGTTATACTTTTCACGATGGCCGTGGTTATGCTAACCGGCCTGTCATCACAAAAATATCTGGGGATTATATAACTCGGGTGGCATGGATCCACCAAGCACTCTCGCATTATCAACGATGTTCCCTAAGTCCTCCGACAATTTCGATAAAATTCTGCACTACACCACCGTAGCGGCAGATGCCCTCCGGGAAGTCGCGGATACTGCACAGATACCATTCCTCGACAGCGTTTGCACACTCGTTTTAACCATTGTTCCCATTTGTCAGGTACGCCTGACCGACACCTCATTCCTTGTCTAGTCTTAAGGAGTTTGCAGGGTATAAAGTCTCAAAAAAACCGCTGCCTCTTCATGATGGAAAATATCCACCGGTTACTCTGCGGACTTATGATTCTGTGCGTTCACCCGGATGAAGCACGATCTCCCAAAATGCTGGACCAAATTGCACAGTGTGCCCTGTAAGTTTCAAAGATACCACTGTCAATTGGTTCGCTGGCATTGATCTGAGCACAGCACTCTTCAAAAATTTCATTCCTGTTTGAGGGCACAGAGAGAGCTTGGGACAATGAGACTACTCTTCAAACAAAGCCAAATCATGGCTCAACTAGAGAGTTGTGAGGCAGAGCTACAGGCGGCTTTGCAAATATTGACTGTAGGTGGCTAATTCCAGAAGACATGGAGCCTGATCCCTTTTGTGAAAGATTAACTGTGGACTTGGACTGGCAAGCACTATTGTCGAGTTCCGTATTGATACCGAGAGCCGTCATCAAGAGCTCCTTGAACTGATTTCAGCCCAGAGTGCATCACGGGACAATACATCTTCGGTGGGAGTGATCCACCCGTTCTTCCCATGTTGTCTAATCTGATTCCTTAGATTGAACGGAGTTCCTTGAACGCCAGGTGAGTAAATGGGCAATTTTCTCATGATCAACCTTAATTTCTTGCAACCACAGTTCTGGTTCCCTTTCTCTGCTCCCAGCATCCCCGAAAATATTCCATGGGCGAGAGTCTGAGCTTAAGGACCTCATCAACATCGTTCTCTGTGAACATGCCCGCGTAGCTATACTTGGCCCAGGTGGGATGGGGAAGACAACTTTAGCCATGGCCGCACTGCACCATCCCGCCATAATGGAGAAATACCCGATTATGCATTTCATCTCCTGCGAATCGGCCACCACATGTGCAGACTTCGTGACCAATATAGGTTTGCATTTGGGGCTAGAGCCTTCAAGTCAGGTTTCGAGGGCAATTATACGACATCTGGAACAGTGCGGGCCGTGTCTTGTTGTGCTCGATAATTTCGAAACACCGTGGGAACCGTTAAAATCTCGGGCACAAGTTGAAGAATTTTTATCCCTGTTGACAGATATTCCGAGCCTTTCTTTGTTGGTGAGTCTCAATATTATATCCTTATGCACAATGTTTGATCTATTCCAAGATTACAATGCGGGGAGCTGAACGGCCTGGGAAAGTGAAATGGAATCGACCATTCCTCCCCCCCTCGAGCCTCTCTCTGCCTCTGCCTCACGACAAATATTCATTGAAATTGCTGATGAACCTGAAACCGGTGAGAAATCAGCTCTCAATGACCTCCTGGATCTCTCGGGCAGCCTCCCCCTCGCCGTAAGCCTGATGGCCAGCATCGCATCGTTCGAAGGATATTCCACCACCTTAACTCGGTGGCAGGCAGAGAACACCGCCCTTCTCTCAGTGGGACCCAACAGATCTTCCAATCTCGAGCAATCAATCACCCGTTCGCTCAGCAGCCCACGCATGTCCTCATCCGTACATGCGAAAAACCTCCTCTCCCTTCTTTCGGTACTTCCGGACGGAATCAACGCACAGGACCTCATTGCAGGCCAGGTTCCCATTCCTAATGTCCGTCAATGCCAATCAGTGTTGATTGGTACGGCCCTGGCATACATAGACTCCAAAGGCCGCCTGAAAGCGTTAGGCCCGGTTCGTGAATACATCAGGCGGGCCTTTCCACCTCCGCATTCGCTTTGCAGGCCCCTTCGGACATACTTCCGGGAGCTAGTTGAGCTCTGGGGATCAACACGACAATTCTCTTCTGGTAATCTTGCCCCAGAGCTCGTTAGTCATCTCGGAAACATGAACCAGCTCATCTTAGAAGGATTAATGACGGAGGAAAAATGTGCATGGATCACAATCGCACACGATATTATAATGCTAGACGCGTTCTCGTCGGTCATGCTGATGGGTGAAAGTCCACTTTTGCATAGACTTCCTCATTTAATAGAAGTAACAGGTGAGGCAGGGTTGCGATGGAAGTACGCGGGCAGGATTCTTCAGGGTCACTATCATCGCTTGATCGAGGACCCTGACAGTTTGATTGAACAGGGGGTTCGGTACTTCAATGAAGGAAGTCACCCCGTGAGAGAAGGTGAGACGATTTATGGTGGAAACCGCCTCCACACTAATTTGTGGGAATACAGCTGTCCTTTTCTACAATTCTGTGGCAAAGTACCATTCCAAGTGTGGATGCGACCACCTTTCCAAAGCCATAGAGTTCAACAAACATGCCTTCGCTTTGGCCCAGCAAGTGGCTGATCTCGAACTTCAGTTGAAGTGCCTGGAAACAGAGCACAATATTGCCTTCTTAGGCCGGGATCTACATTCGGCACTCGCAGTAGTACGCAAAGCTCGGGAGATCACGAGATTTGGATCGATGGGTCCTCGGGCGCATGCCTGGAGTGAAAAGCAGGCCTGGGCTTACCTCTGGATGGGAAATCTATCTCGGGCACTCGAGTATTTGTTGCAAGCCGAAGAGCAACTGATATCGATCGGAATGCAGGGCTCCAATGACTACATAGAGGTTCTTGATTCACGGGCGGATGTCCTCTGGGTCAAAAGTGAGTACCCGGAAGCACGCCATCTTTTCTCACAGATATTTGAGAAGACATCTCCGACATGCTCGCCTCGGCACCACGCTAATGCGCTCTGCCGGATGGCAGAGCTGGATATGCTCATGGGGCGTGAGGGAGCCGACATCGTTTCCAATATCAATGCTGCAAAAACTGTGTATATGACACTCGGCTCCCGAAGAGCGATATTTTGCTGCTGGTTGGCTGCCGAACTCAAACTCTATCGCGGAGAGACAGAAGACGCCCGTGCCGCATTTTTGGAGTGTTTCTCAAAAAGTCGAAGCCTTTACCTAGACATTCCACGTTTTTGTCTGGCGGCTCTCGCCGACCCAGTACACAAAATGCACGGGACAATGGATACCTTCCGCTGGGCAGTGGTTTACTTCGCATTCGTGAAAAAGGCAAAGAATATTGTGGGAACGTTACAAGCTCTGCGGCGCCTTGCGGATCTACACATGTCCTTGGGAGAAGACGAGACTGCTCTTCATCTCTTTGACACAGTACTGGAAGGAGGGACAAAGATGGACATACATCGTCTCAGAGCAGAGTGTATGGTTGGAATTGGGGATATCATGCTCCGACGCGGCGACCCTATACAAGCGAAGGAAATGTGGGGGGCTTCCCTCCCTCTTTTTTTCCGTTCGTCGTGCCTGAGGGAAATTGGATCCGTGGAGAAGCGCCTGGAAAAAGTGTTTCACACCGCACAAGCCAACTCACACGGGCGCCGGATGACTCGGGCTGAGGTCGTTCACAAATCAACTGACTCCTCGTCGGTTGTTTTCAAGCTCTCAGCCAGCGATATGGGGACTGCGGAGTGATCATGCTTCGAGACTTTATCGTCACCGACCAGCTCTCCTTCCTTGGGAATCAAATCCGCATTGAGCCTTTAACCCTACCTACCCTGCAATTATAGACATGAAAAACTCTGTGCTTTGTAATCGGCCCACTTCACCGCAGAATTACCAGTTCCCGTCACCCGTGGGATGATTTTCACATTAGTCCATATGATCCCTCCGTGTCAGCCACACCACTACACTGTTCATTGATTTTGAAAAATGTGGGGCCATGATAGATTTTGTTGTGTTGTTGTTGGTATGGTTCCGATCCATTTAGGTGTTTGATTTTGTCCAAATTCCATCTTGAGCGTGAACTGAGAACTGACTGAGTTGCCTGCCAGTGTTGAAGATTCCTGCGATGAACCATTCAGTCACCCTGGACCTGATCACCCTCTGGTAAATGGCCACATCTCTGATCATAAATATTCTGTCGCTCTCCCTGTGACTGATTCTATGTGATCTTTCGAATATGAGATTGTCTCCAAGACTACGTACATTCTCGATGATCTGGTCATTTATTCGACTACGCACTACATCGACATAGTGGTACGATATAATTAATTTGGCATACTAGCACCAGACAAGAACTCCTAGCGGAATTGAACAGCTGAGTTCAACTTCAATTTTTTTTTTTGGTTGTATTTCTCAGCCCTCATTCGGGTTTCCGCACTCAATATAGCCACTTGAGCCTATTTCCCGCTGGTGTTATTCGCTGGAAACTCGCGAAAACGTTCAGGCAATGATATTTTCAAGTTCCCGCTTCCAAGGAATATTTTCCCCATTTTGCGCGGTTTTAGTTTGAGGGTCCTGCTAGACAATACAGCTCTTTTGCATTGTGAACGATTTTCTCGAGATCTTCGAAGAAACCTTAAGAAATAGGGAGATGATGGATGAAATCTTGGTTTTTGGAAGAAGTTCTTGGAGATCTTGCAAAATCTTGCAAGATGCACATGATTTTGAGCAATGTGCCATCACGCGTCGTCATTCTTGACTTTCCTTACTCTACATCTCCGCTTGCTCGCACACATGTTATTTAAGCCATATGTTATCTTTCGTTTTTTTTTCAACCCAATATACCCTAGTATTCCTAGTGTGACCTGATTTCAACATTTTGCTCGCAAGCTCGGCTTTTTTGTCTCGAGATCTCTGAAGATCTCGAACAAAACCTTCTTATTGAAATTGAAGTGTCCCCCATTAAATCTGCGTGTTCTTGCAAGGCCTTTCCAGTCATTGCGCCAGCTGGAGGCATCATGCGCATCAAGATTTCTATTGATGGCATCGATCCGGCTTCGGTATTGGTACTTCAACTTGGAACTTGGAGGTGTGCCACCCTCTGCGCAACTCAGTGCCCTGAGTAAACACCTGCCTTCCGTGCCATGCTACAATTTGTCTGCCAATCAACTTGGGGTTCGGGGTTTCTGGGGCCATCGCTGGCGCATCCTGGCATACTAGTCTAGACTTCAGCCTTCACTTTCTGTAAATGTTAGTGTAAGGCGAACCTAGGCGTTTTCCTCCGTCAAACCGCTTCAATGGGACGCTGAAAAGAATCCCAGGCGTGGATAGGCCAATCAAGAGACTTCATTCGAGTTTGGTGTACGGTGCACAGTTGGGCCACCTAAGTATCCGAAATCAGGACAGGGGGTCGATATCGTTGGATGCTTGCGGCAAAATCGAGGTATTCTAGATCTGTTCAGACCGTGTGACGACTGCATTCAGTTGACATAGCTCCAGTGTTGCAAAAGTGGCGAAAGTTACACCTTCAAAATATGCGCTGGATGCGGTCCCGCATGTTACTGTATAATTTCATTCAATTCGACAGGGGTGTGACGTGTGACATGTTGAACCAATTCGTCACCTCATCAACGCCCAAGAATGAGCGTGACAAGGACAAAAAATTCGTCGGACCCTCACATTGTTTCCAAATGATAAAGGGACCTCAGAGATCTGTTCCTGACCATTTTCGGACCAATTTTGACTTCTGCACTCTATAACGCCACTTGTGCAGATTTTCTTTTGATCTCAGTTGATTTTGGTCAAATTTCGGGTGGAAACTTGGCTTCCAAGAGGAAAATCGGACGAAAATGGGTCTGACTGCTCAAATTCCAGCTTCTGAACCCCCAAGATTATTTTTGCGGATTCTAAATGGCTCTGGGCCGTTTTCTGGGGAAACCGTGACAAAAAAACACATTCGTCAACCGCCTTGGTGACGCGTGACAGGACCAGTTCGTTTCCGGCGCATGAACGGATGTCGAGTGTCAGATATAAACGGCTGAGAGGCTGCGCACTCACCGGCACTCGCGTCGAACGCTCACCTCGACCGTGATTATTCCTCGCAATACTCTCTCCCTTCGGTTTAAGCGTGTCCACATTACAGGCCTGCAAGCGCACGCGAAAGAGGCTGGTTCAGTATAACTTCGAGTTCCCTGCAACAAGGACAGATATCCAAACCCAACACTCAGGCAGTTTGAGGTCCAAGCAAAAGACATTCCGTCGAAAGACATATCCAAGTCCAGTATTGAGACCAGTCTCAAAGTCAAGTACCAAATCAAGGG
Organism: Mycena leptocephala; assembly: GCA_029378395.1. Lineage (NCBI taxonomy): Eukaryota > Fungi > Basidiomycota > Agaricomycetes > Agaricales > Mycenaceae > Mycena > Mycena leptocephala. The sequence continues at coordinate 64,049 of JARJLF010000253.1, read as the reverse complement.
AAAGCAATCTATTCAGAGGGTATCTTCCAGAAACCGACTGTATATATTATTCTCGACCATCCTGCGAAAAGTTGAGCGGAGATAAGTAAAATAGGGCCATGAATGCTACTACCCAGAATCCTTTCCCTGCACACATTAATGTTCTTCGACCGCACATGGAGTATGGCCATACATACCATGCACGCCCACAAGAACACGATTGCAAAATGAGAGTTGCGGTATATTCTGTGCCTCGTGGGCGGTGAAGGTCCAGCGCATCCCGGGAGCAGCGATACACTATATGTATTCTGCTGTGATCATGAAAGGCAGACGATCACTAAACCGGAAATAACCTTTTCTCCCTGACCGTCTCCCGTGGTCTCTGACCATGATCAACGTCGCCCACAAAGCGAGTCGGGGACGAGGATCGCAGCGAGGTAATTCGCTCAACAGTGTTTGAAACACAGTCCCAGTGGGCATGCCGAACGTCGCTGCGAGGTCATCCCGCCCATTCCGAGCATTCCGATTCACACACGGCATGGGACGCTGAAAACACCCGGGGTAGCCTCAGCCGCTACTAGCCTGATCACCGCCAGCAGACTTAACGCGCGATTATTCCGTCCCCGTATAGGTACAGCGAGGCTGCCGTGCGCCAGCACTGCTCGAGCTCTGCAGGAATTGCACTTGTGCCATGCCGCCTTATGTCGCACCACAACTCAGAACGATCGACGGCGGCCGCTCACGATGATACGCGAACTCGGCATCACGGTCGCGCTCTGCTATCTCATCGCTCGTTCTCCTGAGATGCATCTCGCTGTCTTCGGACCACCCGCTACATGCGGGGCGCAGAGCGGCTCGGATTTTCTCGGGTACCGGGTACCAGCGGCACAGGAGAATCTCTCGCCTGCCGACGTGCTCAAGGTCACCACAGATTGTTCCATCGCGGCGTTTGGCGCGCCGGAACTGTGTATGTTGCTCGCAAGAAGGGCGGGCAAGCCGTGCGAGGTCGAAGACGTAGGATGCAGGGAGCGCAACGTAGTGTCCAAATTGCTACATCCCATTCCAGAGAAGCAGCTGGAAAAACAGCGCGTCTTCAGATTGTTTAGCCTCAATTTGGCGCTTAGCGAATCACAGGTACTTATTTGGGGATTGCGCCGTGAGATCTCTCGGCGCCGCTCCGCTCCACGTCCAAATCTACGCATCACAATCGGCGCGTTAGCGCTCACACGATAGAAAACAAGGGGCTTCATGTGCTTGCCAGAGAGGGAAGGAAGAAATCGCACTGTAATTGTATGTCGCAGCTACGAACAGACACATATCGGACGTAAACACGAACGACTGGATCGTACGGATGAATCAAAGTCCATGCAACGTCGGCAATCCTATCATCGACGACCGGCGGCGGCGGTTCCACACTCTAACCATATCTGCGGTCGCCGCGATTCCAAGCTCCTGGATTCGAAAGGTGTGTGGATCCTGAGAAGTGCATTCGCCCGCCTAGCCGTCCACCCTCACTGCGACCTCGTCCGCGACGCGACCAACGAAGCCGCAGCGACGGACAGGGCACTGGGGGCGAGAGTACCGCGGGCGCATACGAAGGGTCACCGAACGCTCTCCGCGCCTGTAGCTAAAGCAAGTCGAAAAATCGCGGGTGGGCGATTTATCCCCATTCGGAAGCCCGACACGAAAACGCAGTGCGATCACGACAGGCTCAGCAGTGCTGGCAGGGCTGAGACGGCGGAGTATGAGGAACGCGGACGAGGTGTGCACTGGGAGCCGCGGCGGTGGAGAGAAGGCGGCAATAGGGCGCCAGGAAATCGACTTTGAGCGTAGGGGCGGCTAAGCCTCCGACGACGGGGTCGATGAGCGCAGCATTGCACAGGATAGTGCATCGGTGGAGGATGAGCAGCGGAAATACGGTACACGTCGTCAGCCGTGGCGGTGGAAGGCGGGTGGCAACCATTCGTTTATAATTTGACGGTGAGCACGGGGGTGGGAATGGAGTCAGATGACCAGCGCTGACGCGCAGAACGCGCGGGCAGTGAAGGAGAGGCGGCAGCGTTAGAGTCGGAAGCGCGGGAGCCGGGCTCTCTGACAGCTGCGGCAGCTGCGGCAGTGGAAAGAGGGCGGTACCTTGAGGGCGGAGGGGGGAACGCAGTGAGAGGACCGACGCCGACAACGCGCACAGTGCTGCACGGACAACGGCAAGGTCGGAGCATGAAGAGGGCGAACGAGGCGCCGGCTGGCCGCCGCGGCGGTGGTGCGGTTCTCGGGGAATCGGGGGCCACGAATCCAGCATGGCCGCGACGACGAAACCGAGCACGACGCCGTAGCGATAGACGGGACACGCATCAGAGGCAGGAATGGGATCCCCGCAGTCCGCCTGGTGGAGGAATGCGGGCTATACCTCGCTCGCAAATCGGCCATGAGCATGGCGACGGGGACATTGGTTCCATATCGCTGGGGCGTGTTCTCCGGCCTTCCCTATCACCGTAGTCGTTTCCTCCCGCTCCCCGCCCTGCGCGCCATCCAGGAACCACGGTCGGCGAGTGGGCGTTGGGAGCAGGAGGACCGGGGCGTTCCTTCGCCATCCGCGAGCTCGCAAAACGGGAGTGGGCGAAGGTGCGCAATCGGCGTCCGCAGAAGATGTCGATGCTCGTTCTTCCCCCACTCAGCGGCTAGCCGTTGCGCCCTCTCGCTCGCAGTCCCGTCGTAGAGCCAGTGACCATCGCTATTCTTCTTTCATCTCCGCAGCGGATTCGCGCAAGTCCCGATCGCGTATCGTATACACTGTAGAACTCGTAGTTGATGGCGCGCACAATCTGTATTGAATGGTGAATACCGAAGAGCGGCAGATATAGATGAAGAGAGAGGTACGTACGAAGCGGGTTGCCATCCAGTGCACTCGGATGACAGGAGCCCGCTTGAGAAGGGGATGGGGTATCCGCAGACGGCGCGATGTCGATGGAACGGATGCATGCAGAAGCTCCGTCTTGAGACACGCTGGCGCGAGCGAGTGCTCCATCTGCCGCATCTACGGCGGACGGTTATTCCTAAGGAACGGCGTCCGAGAGGAACGAAATACTTACATGGCAGGGCTGCGCGAGAACGATGCACCGACGTGAGAGGTGGAGAGCTAGGCCAGATGAGGTATCCTGATACACGCGTAGCCAATCTTCAGGGACGTGCGACGGTTATGGTGGCGAAGGCGAACGGCGCCGCAAGTGTATCGTAGGATTCAGCTGCCCTGCAGGGACACATCAATACACAAGATGGGCGGTAGATGTCGAGAGACAGACCCTGTGGGGTGGCAGTGTACAATACGCGCGGAATGGGCGGGCGAGAAACAGTTCCTCCGCTGGTGGCTGCTGGGACTAGCGCAGAGTGAATGCATGACGTGGACCACCGAGACTAGCACCAGTGCTGTGAGCCGGACTGGAATGACTATGGAGGCTTGGAATAAACATGAGAACTACGCACCAACCAGCCTAGCGGGTTCCGATCTCACCAAGATCTCCCCGTACAAACTCTGAGACTTGCTAGAAGCGTCCCATCGACGGTTCACACCAGATGGGGAAGCAGAACTAGCCAGATACTAGTAGGTTCAGGTTGCTAGAATGTGATCGCGCGACGCCGGTCCATGGATTCAGGAAATTGGGGAATTCGTTGGTGGTGGCGCGGACCAAGGAAGTGTGTTTGGCTGCGCCGTCGGATCCAACACCATCACACCTTGCTCCGAACATCCATCTTGAATTTTCCAGTTCGCCGGTCTAGTCTACGGGCTCCAGTTGCTATGTCACAGTCTGGAATGCCAACGTCTTTAGACCTGGGTTTCCGTATCGAGCTGCGAGAACAACACGAAATTATGTCGACAAGAGCCGAGACTCGCGAGTTTCGCAAACATTTTTGTAGGGATCCTTGGATCTCTGGATTTTCGTCTACATATCGCACGCAGATTCATCACTGCGCTGGATGATCTCACTTCTCTGCTCTCCTTGAATCTACTATCCAGATATTGGGCGACTTTGCTTCTCGCACTCTTGATCTCCCGAATGCAACTGAAGTTTTGTCAATTCCACGCGTATCATGCATCCATTGTGGATCCTCCATGCCCTGCATCTGTGGTTCTGTATCTGTATCCGTTTACGCTAGGACGAAATTCGAATGGCTACATAATTCCCTCAAGATTCAGTGCCCAGCGACAGTGAATATCCCAGCAAGTCTCTTCTGCTGCACCATTTTTCTAGTCCGATTCCATGCAGACAAACCCCTGCACACCTTTTGAGGGAACAAATCATGGGAGTTATCGAGTCCGTTTTCATCCTCGTAAGTTCTTCCGGAATCTACTTTCGCTTTCAAGACCGGAAGGGATCAATCTTGATCCACGAAGGATGGAGGTCTTTACGGCTCGTGTTGTTAATTTAAGCTGAGTTCGGGCTGGCGACGGAATACCTTGGTTCATGACGCTACATATCATGACATGTACAGAATGTGCTTCGTGAGTGGTGTTGAATGCATTTAGCCAGGAATTGCACACAGATCAATCACATCGGGCATCGAGAAATGCCAGTGCCAGCGGGCGTGGCCTCGACTTTATGTCGCGGATTGAATATCTAAATACAGTGGTGAAAGCCGTTCGGCAAAGAACCACCGCCAAGCCAAATTGTCAGCACTTTTGAAATGCATATGAGTATCGTCTCTGCCCGCCTGTGCCTGCTCTGATGGAGCACGTATGTAGTATCTACCTACTCGCCATCAGACCTGTCTGAGCCCTCAGGCCGTGATCTCCGCGCCTCGACATCAAACCAGTTCAACACACCATCAAATTCGATAAAAGGAAACATGAGATTGAGCCCCGCTAGACTGATGCCCGTCGCAGTTGTACGGAGATCGTATGGGGTGTGCAGATAGGATTTAGCAGCAGTGAAAGCGGTGAGAGGAGGAGATCTTGGTGCAGTTCCTCGGAGGGTGACCGGAAGTATTCGCAAATATAATTCAATGACATAGTGGCGTCGCCAAGATGTGATCTTGGAGTCAGGGGACAGCACCAGTGCATATAGACCAGATCAAAAGAATTCTCGCATTCTCCAGGCATGGTTCACAGCACCCTGCAAATTGTCCTGTAATATTCAAGATTGCGCATCAAATGGTAGATAATCGCCGATATGGCATAAGTAAACCCCTTCCTCCCTGTCTGCGCAAACCACGTCCATCGGCGGTGTCTCATGCATGGGGATCCTATTGATTCACCATTTCACACTTGTTATAATTAGCAGGACCCTTGAAAGGCGGCTCGATTGATAGCCGGCAATGGTGTGGTGTTTACCGGCGACGAAAATGCAACCAGAATTCCTCCAAAGGAAGTGGTTGCGGCAACCCTCGCGTACTAAATAAGTGGTCCGTGTTCTATTCATCCGTTCCATTAATGGTTCGTCAAACGAATTTTGAATAGCATTTCTCGGTTGTCTTTGCGTGGATATATTGTTATCTGTGACTCTTTTCGTCTTGCATTTTTCCGGAGCGAAGCGGCAGTCCGTCTTGTTCACTCTTATCGAGACCGTATCGGTGCACTGCCACCCTTGTGTGACATGTCGGTCGAACTAGAGTCGGAGACAACAACTCAGAGTTTTTGTTGCTTTAGTTTCACTTATCGTACCATCTCACCTCGATCTCTGGCCTGCCGTGCGGCAGACTCACTGGCATGCTCTCGACGTCCTGCCTTAGTTCATCAGGCATCCTACATGCAACGCAGGCTCACTCTCGCCCTTACATCGCCCCTTCCCATCGCCCTACTTTCTCACACCATTGACGTTGTCTACAGCTCTTCCTCCCTTCCCCCCTTTCGTCTTCACTGCTTTAATGAGCTCCACTGCTCATTCTCCTCTTGTTTCAGGCCTAACAACTGCAGTCTAATCTTCATACTGCAATTCGGGTCTGGTGCATGGCGCACGGCTCTACTTTGGAAACATAACTGCTTGGATCGCAGCATGCTGGGGTTCGACTCAGACCCAAAGTGGATAATTCAACCTGCACCGAATAACTGACCCTGGGATTCCGGCCCTAGTATACGCAACCACAACCTAACGAAGCATGTTTGTGAGGGGCAACCGGGTGGATCATGAAAATACTTATGCTATAGGCGGGCACCAAAAAAAACAGTCCCCGTTGAGGATATCCGTCCTTCCTTCCCTTCCCTTCTCGTGCTGTTCTCTACTCTGACTGTTCCTCGCGCGTTAAAGTGGCAACGGTCGGAAACATGCTTGAAAATCGATTGCACTGAAATAGCGATTGAGAAGCCGATGAATATCATCGTGGAGCGCCAAATACGGGGTGGGGAAAAAACCGATGTCAGTCCGAGTCATCGATGCTGTGTTCTCGGGAGGACCAGACCTGCGACCTGACCTTTTCTCCTCTCGCCTACACAAGGGAATCATACATGCATAGTCTCCCACCCCAGCAGACGTTCCGTGGACCTCCATTCATACAAGCACGGCAGCGAGCACCGTGGTGGCGAACATTCTCGCATCAGGCGCCCTCGATGAGATCTCGAACTACCCCAGCGAGGACGGCGAAGAAAGCGCTATCAGAAGATATCTGCGCAGCCCCAGCGCCGGACGTGCAAAGTGCTCAAGTCTTTGCCTCGAAAAACGTGTTTCGATGTCAGCTTGTTTCTAGGCAAGCTCGCGGGGCATCATTTTCTGGGTCTACCCACTGGGCGGCACGGACCAACAGAGACCCTCGAGGGGGGTGATTCACGCGGGGCGGCTGGAACGGTCCTCATGCATGGGCTGTTGGTGACCGTGGAGTCGGGTGCAGATCTTGAACAGGCTGAACGGCGGATATTTGAGGCTGTGCCTGAAAGTGGCATTGCACACCTGCATATTCGGGCATCCCGGGCATAGAGGAAGACGGAGACGCTGAACCATGTTAGATCGGACCATAGTACTTTGTGCGGGGCCGGCCCTCAGAACCAGGAAGAGCTGCAGAACTTAATTTTTTTTGACCTCGTTCGTGTCGGGAGAGAGACCGCCACCGCGTCCAAGTTGATTCCCTGGTGCGTAGTACCATACAATTTGGATGCCTAAACATCCACGAGCTGGAAGAAGAAGAGGTCTTAGGGTAGTAGTGTATACAGTCATTCCATGGTCCTTGCATTAACATTTTGTTTCCACCAGTTTGAGACTAATTATGGACGTAGATGCAAAAACTAAAAGCCAGATATGTGCTCTGGGTAGACCTCTAGGATATGTATCATTCACACTTTTGAGATTTGAAGCCATTCTGCTGTGATAGAGCAATCATTGTGATGCAAGGACCACAGATCATTTCCCCACACAAAAAGAAACAATGTTCTGAGCTCCCATGCCCTTTCAATGCTGAGGTTGGCCATTTTCATGTTGTTGGAAGTGTTCTATGTTGGATTGGAGGATATACTCTTGCTTAGATAATTTACTGGGCAACTCCTTTATGCCCTTTAGCGCTGATGCAAGGACCACGGAAATGCAAGGACCATGGAATGACTGTACTAGTGTTAGGGAAAGGAACCACCAAGCCAGAGCCAGGTGAGCAGAAACCTGTAAGTTTGAGATGCGTGGGCAGGGATTCGACGGCTAGAATCCGGATGCCTTACCAACAATATGTCAAACGAGTGCGCTTCATTGGGATCTGAACCGATGCCGAACCTGAACCGAGCACGTGAATTCATGCGAGAATCAACGACCCAATGCTGACCGCCCCGATCCAAATTTCGATTCTCGGATCGATTCTGACCCGATTCTGTGCTCAATAATTGAAACCTCCTCAATTGTGAGTGATCTCAAGTTTTTCTGGGGCTCAGTGCTGCCTATAATATTGTCCAGAACCTTTCAAATGAGAACCTTCACAAAATGGGACACACGAAGGGCAAATGGGGGAGAATCGCGATGGAAAAGACCGTAGGCTTGTAATGTAAGCAATTTTGTGATGAAATTAAGTGAAGGAGAATCGAAAGCAGAATCGTTGTGAAAGCGATCGCTTTTATATAGGGGAAGTCAAAGCGGGCTGGCGGAACCGATTTACGAGCCGATTCTGGTTCGATTCTTGTCCGATTCTCCGGACAGAATCGATCAAGAATCGAATCAAACTTTGACCCCCCGATTCGGGCTCGATTCTGGGCTCGATTCTTGCGAGAATCAGTAGACTTAACTTGAAATAAATATTTGTTTACCTAATCCATCCACCCCCTTACATAATCAACCAATATTTCTCCTCGACCACCATCTTCGACGCGCTTATGCCCCGCCTTTCGTCGCGCCAGCGTCGCGCGCGCGACGTGCTTAAAACATTTTTTGACTACCATACGACACGTATCAAGAAGGCCTTGCGCCTGAAAAAAAACTCTCGGCGTGTCTTTGCACGCGCTGGGTTATCACCTGAGGAAAGCGAGCTACTAACAGCTCTGGCACCAACCTTGGACACCCTGTCTGTCAACATGATGTCCAGCACGGATTCTGACGACTCCTCGGAGAGTTCTTCTGTCAGTTCGGACCTGTCAAGCAGCTCTGAAAGCAGCGAGGACTGGTCAGATATTCTTGGCTCGGATTGGCGAGGATCTTCATCCAGTTCTTCGGCATCCTCTGAAGACTCCGGGTCTCTTTTCAGTTCTGACAGCGACGAGAGCATGCCGGAATTACGCTCCGCAGGATATCCCGATTCGGATGAAGAAGACGATGTCAGTTCTGACAGCGAGAGCGCCACATCGAGCTCTGGCGCTGACGGAGACGATGAAGAGGGCTTTTCGGAGTTGGAAGACATAGATATGGATGATGGCCATGACATCCCCCACCCTCGCAATAATCCACTCAGATGGGTGCAGCACAATCTGGAGGAGATGTATGCTCAGCGATACGAGATGCCGCGCGACACTTTCCCCCGCGGCCCCGCCTTCTTACGACATGTACTCGGGTCTATGAAAGACACGCACTCGGACCTCTTTCGTCAGGAACTTCGCGTTTCCCCACTCACCTTTGACAAGCTCGTCGCCAAGATCGCTCCTGACCCCGTCTTCGCTAACAACTCTACCAATGGGCAGATGCCTGTCGAGGATCAGGTTGCCATTGTGTTGTTCCGTTTCGGACACTCGGGAAATGCGGCTGGACTTCAAAAGGTCGCCAATTGGGCTGGCGTTGGGAAGGGCACCATCACGGTAGTGACCCGGCGTGTCATGACAGCCATTTTACGGCCTGAATTTATGGCTGAAGCTGTTCGCATGCCCACTGCCGCGGAGAAGGAAAAGGCGAAGGTATGGATAGAGGCTCACTCTTGCAAGGCATGGCGTGATGGATGGTGTATGGTCGACGGGACTTTAGTCTCCCTATTTGACCGGCCTTTCTGGTTCGGCGAGAGTTATTTTGACCGCAAATGCAATTACTCTCTTAATATCCAGGTATGTGACTGCCTATTTCCGCATTACATTTTATTCTGACTACGTTGGTGGCCAGGTCGTCTCCCTTCCAAATTTGCGAATCATCGACTTTGGCTACGGGTTTACGGGTAGCACACACGACTCGACAGCCTGGGAAGAGACCCGCCTCGCTAAAGAGCATGAGACGCTGCTTGAGGATGGTGAATTCATTTGGGCGGATTCGGCATATACTGTACGCAATCTTTACTTCTTACCTAATTCAGATATTTAACATATTTAGCTTCAAAAATGGATGGTTGCTCCATACAAGAAGCCCTTCAGTCTTCTCCCCGGGAACGAAGAGTTCAATAACCATGTTTCGATGGTTCGTATTCGGTCAGAACACACCATCGGATTTGTGAAAGGCCGGTTTCAATCACTGAAGGGTCTGCGTATCAGCATCAAAGATGAAAGAACACACAGGTTTGCGACATATTGGATCGCTGCCTGTGTGGGTGTGCATTCTTTTGCGATGCAGTGTGAAGATGAGCAGCGGGGCCCGGAGAGCGATGATGATGCTGTAATGGCTGACCCGTTTATCAATGAAGGGCTCTCATCGTCTTCCTCCGACTCTGACGCAAATGTCGCACTAGGCTCTGCGGGCATCCCAGTTCATGCCGGGAAAGCCAAACGGGAAACACTCAAACGACGTCTATTCAGAGCAAAGGAAAGACGGAGGCGACATCGGGCACGAAGGCAGCAACAGGAACTTGGTATGAGTAGCGACAGTGGGGATGAATAATGAGTAGAATAAATATTCTATGTAGCCATAAAAAAACTCGTAACGACAGTGTTCATGGGTGTCATGGCAAAGGATACAGCCGGTATGATTTACACAGTTTTGAAGGATTCCCAATGGAGCTCGCAAATCCATTGAGCTCAGTGAAATCCACATCATCGCCAAACGTCGAGGGACCGGCAGAGGCGTTTACTCCGAAGCCGTCGTAGAGGGGCCAGCCATTCCGTTCATATTGAATCCATCGTAATCGGCATCGGCGTAATCGGCGGCCTCCGAGGACGAGTAGTGTGAGCCCGAGGCGCGAGAATGGGAATCATAGAGGCTGGCAGCGTGAGAGGTCGCTGATGTACTTCCCGTCTTCGTCGCCGCCATCTTAAGCTCGTGGGCCTGACGGAGCTTGAGCTCTTTCAGCTTCAGCTTCTGCATCCTCTCGTCCCGCTTTGCCTGCTTTTCAAGCTGCCGCCGATCCTCCCTCTTCTCCAAAAACCGGCCCTTGACTTCGAGGGCCTTGATCTGTTGGCGCGTCCGAAGCTGGGCCAATTCCAGCTCTTTCTGACGGGTCTTCTCCTCGTTCTTTGCGATGTCGCTGAATTCCGCAAGCTTGGTCTTCTTGGTGGCTTTGGAGCAGCGGCAAGTGATTCAGGAGCAGCGGGTTTTGAGGTGGCTGGCTTGCGGAATTCTAGGGCGAGTTTTTGTGGCTTCGCCTTGACTTTGCGCTCACTCTCAGCATCGTCGTCTCAGCCTTACGCTGGCAAGGGGGTGCAGACTCTGATGGAGGGGGTCGAAGGCATGTAGTCGTCACCACTTCCAGCCGGGCTACCTGCACCTCACGTCGTCGAATTCTTCAAATGGGCGCTTGTGAGAGGTGGGCTCGGGTGAAGTGCGGGGTATCTTCCCAGCCGTCAATGGGAATGCTAGACGTCTCGTCGTCGTCGTCCTCCTCCTGCCCTGCAAGCTCTATCTCACTGTCATTCACAACAGCGTCCGGCATGATAACTCCGTCAGCAACTGGGGTGTTGCTATGCCAAGGCCAGTAGGAACGAGGTTCGGGCGCTGTCCAATGAGATTACGCATCTCAAAATACCAGGGGCAGTCGGAAGAGATCTCGGCTAGTGTAACACTACATTAGCGCGGGCAGCTAGCATTTGGATAGAGGCACGTACCCACTTAGTCGTGAATTTGTTCTTGGAATCTTTGTTAATGTCTGCTGCGTTCTTTATGCCTGCCCCGGTTGCACCCATCACTTTATCGTAGTCTCGCGTGGTCTTAGCCATCCTATAAGGCATGCGTGTAAGCGGGACGACGAGAAAACACACAAAAGGTGACTCTTACGAGCTGAGTCTGTTCTTAATCTTGTTGGCGAAGACTAACTTCTCTTTAGGTGTGTCGCAGGCTGCAATGGCATCCTTGTATTTTTCTATGTCACCAAGGAGGGCAACGGCAACTTCCCACTGCGCATTGACCTTAGGCTTCCCACCGCCCTTTTGAGTGGATGCATTGGGGCCGCAGGGGGGATATAGGGACCGTTTAATGTCGCATCTTCTGAGATGATTGCGAGGAGCTTGACACTGAGCTGCGGTCTTTCCAGCTGCACAAAGGTGAGTGTGGGCAAAAAAATATGTAAAATAGCTCACTCAACCTCTACCCACCAGTCTTGGGCACGATCTCCGAATCATCGACGATGATGTCGTCGGAGCTGTCTTCGCTGCTATCCGAGTTGTCTCGTTTCTTTTTTTCCCCAGGGCTTTTGCCTTCGCTGTCGGGACCCTGTGGCGGGCAGGAGGTTTGGCGGGAGGGCCTTTGGGAGCTGGAGCTTTGGATTTCTTTTGTAGGTTTGCCATAGACAGTCAGTCGTCGACCATGTAAAGGAGAAAATTAATTATTATTTTATTGTATTTTATGTAATAATAAACTAAGGGATCAGAGGATAAGTGAGGGTTTGCAGCGGGCACCGATTCTGAAACCGATTCTCGACCGATTCTGGCTGTTCCTCCTCGGAGGAGGAACACCGATTCAGGACGATTCATGTTTTTGATCGATTCTCGACCGATTCTGGTCTCTGAATCGATGTCAGAATCGACATCAGAATCGATGTCAGAATCGGTCTCCAAAAAACCGCTTTGACTTCCCCTAATGAGAATCGACGATTCTGAGACCGTCGATTCTCCAGGCCAGAATCGACTCCCGAATCGACGGCAGAATCAACTCAGAGTCCTCTACTCTGACCGTCCCTGCTTCTTGCAGTCAGATGAAGTAACACTGTAGGTCAAATCTAGTCGGAAGTGCACGCAACTGGCACGCTTCAAAATGCTGACTCTGGTGTCAGACTGCAGTCCAATCACTCGACTCAACTGATTCTTCAACTGAAGCTGCCGTTACCCGTACTGGCAGTTCGAGCTCCCGATGGACTCCAGCACATGGGAGAAAGGCCTTGCAAAGAACTACTTTTGAAGTCCAAGCTCCGGCAAGAGCTCCGGTTCAAAAATATGGGTGTCGGGTCCAGAACAACTAAATTTTCGATTCGAAACGGAATCTACCTGACGAGAATGGGTGGCCATCTTAGACCCTGCGAATCAATGCCGGGTACGCTGGTTCTTATAAAAATGCAATTTCACATTTTGTGTGGTTGTGCTTGGCGTGACGCGTTCGTCGGCAATCAGGTCACTTTGATTCTGTGAGTCATGGCGTCACATTCATCTCATCCACCATCCATGGCTCCCTCCCCAAATTCTGCGCAGGTGCTCGTACCCCAGTCCACCATGCTCGGGGAAAACGCTACTCCACCGGTATCGGTTATTAACCTGATTCCCCCGGAACTCCTCTGCTACATATTTACCTTACTAGTACCTCCACTCAAAAGCGACTCCTCATCGCCAGTCATACCTAGGTTCAACGCGCCCCGGTTGAGTGGGCCCTGGATTCTCGGCGGTCCTTGGGTCTTCGGCCAAGTCTGCTCGCACTGGCGTGCCCTCTCAGTATCGCTCCCAACTCTATGGACATCTATAACAGTATTTACTACCGTATCGCCGCGCGAGCTCAGTCTGCTCAATATCCAGCTCTCGCGAACCGGATCGGCACCACTAGATCTGCACATCCGATTCACCCACCCCCTTCCCGAGTTCGATCTCTTCCTCCCTAGGCTAGTGTCGCACAGCGCACGCTGGCGCATGCTCCACCTTGAGTTCAATGCTGGTTGGCTCCCGAGCGAGACCTTCGCAGCCCTCAATGGGCTTGCTTTGCCCCTCCTGGAGGAGCTGGCCCTCAGCGGCAGAGGTGTGTCTTACTTTGAGAACAGCTTCTCCATCAGTGATGCCCTAGTGCTGCGCCAACTCCTGCTTGTGGCCCACAGCCAGGCGTTCACCCGGAAGATCGCACTGCCATGGGCGCAGCTGACGAGCTACAGGGCATTCCATCCGGATGCCACATCACATTTCCGCGACCTGGCTGGTGCGGCAAACCTCGTCGAGTGTGACCTCGACTTTGCACTCACTAAGCGTGACGAGGTCACGGTTATGCAGCTCGACATCCTCACCCTTCCGCGCCTACGCCGCCTCGCTATCTCATGCCCTCTACTCCTCGATCGCCTGGTTGCACCTTCATTGCAGTCGCTCTACATCGTCGGCCCCGTAAAGCACGTCCACCCCTTTCTGGACCGCTCGGGCTGCACATCCCAGCTCGTCGAGCTGACCCTCGCACGATGCTCTGCCCCCGCGCACGAGATCATCGCCCTCTTGCAGCAGACGCCCGGTCTCACTGCGTTGATGCTCGATGTGCATAGCCCGCCGGCTGAAATTGTCGCGGCGCTCATGGCCCCAGAGCGCATTTGTCCTACCCTGGAATCGCTTGCCTGGGCAGACTTCAGCAATGCGCTCGACGGCGGTGCATTCGCCGACATGGTTGTGTCGCGATGCACGGATTCCACGGGTGTGCATCCCCTGCGCTCTGTCGTGCTCCTCGCGGGAAGGCAACGTCTAAAGACTGCGGTAAGGCGCATACGGGCGCTTCCAGGACTCGAGGTAGTCATTATGAATCCAAACAAGGGAGTTCCCGCACTCGCGCGCTGGAGAGATCATTGAGGTTATCATATCTAGGGCCCATTCCCTTATCGCAGGTTCTGATTCATGTTTTTGTCATTCTCGGTCGTTTTTAGGCCGCTGTAATTTATTGTTCGGGTTCAAAGCATTTCGAATTTATAGATATCCCCGTTGCGTTTCCTAGTCATGTGAATCATTCATATGTTCGTATTTGAGGGAGGCCACCTATACAGAATTTCCAAGATTGATTAAACTAAATTGCGATGTGTAGGAAAGTGCTCACGAGGAATCTCAGAGAAGATGTCGAGGTGCACATCCTCGAAGTTGCCAGTGCATATGGAACAGGTGTCCGACGAATATCGCGTTCCCTGAAGGCACCTCTTCGGCCTCATGGTGCTCGAATATCAGACGAATAATATCCTATATTCTAGCTGCTAAGGATGAGCTGGCGCAATTACAATTGCACCATGAATGCGAATTAATATTGCTCAGGAAGACATGGCTCTCATGGAGTAGAGTCCCTCTGGACGAACCAAAAAGTGACAAAAAGGCTGTACTGTAATTCCGGTGCGGGGAGTCGAACCCTGCCTGGTACCGTCTTGAATCTCAGATCTTAGCTGTATCACGGGCAGCCGTGCTCTATGCACCACACCTGAGTTGATGATTACCTTCCGCCGCGTATTCATAGGGCATGAACCAGCCGGAATTTGAAGACTGTGAATGCATTATGGCTGATGTTCACTTGCGCTGCGGAGTAGCGCACTCGGATTTAACGGAAGGAAAAAGACATCAGTTGCTAGGCCCCCCGCGAGCCACATACGGGGGAATCGACAATGAGTACATATTTCATCATACTAGCGTGTGCCACGAGGGAGGGGTGACCAGCAGTGTTGGCGCTCGCCAGTCGAACGAGAAAAAAAAAAGACATAGACCTGCCTTCGATTTCACCCGCACAAGGATTGGGGATTGGGATCGTCCCGAGATACGTAGCATAGAGCGGCAAGTTCAAAAATCTCGGACTCTATCTCGGGGTTCGGGGGTAGGGAAGGGTATATAATCCAATGCATGTTGCGTTATTCCACTCGGGTATGGTGCATGGTGCACGGCTTCCCACAATATCTTCTGGCCGCCTTTTATGGAGGAGAGCAGAACGGGGTTCGACTCCCCGGGTCCGAATAATGTTTCTTTTTCAATGTCAGGATTTAGGTGGTGTGTTGTGCCGTTTTGACCACAGCCTTTTCATTGCGCGCTGAGAGTATCACCACTGTGATAGCCTGTATCCGGAATTACCCAAAAATTCAATCTACATCAGCGCTTCAAGAGGTACGCAAATACCGGGGGCGTAGAACACCAATTCAGCTCGGGTGTAGTGCACGGTGCACGGCTGCCAATGATAGGCCCCATTCCTTGCCGGGGAGCAAGAACTGAGAAGATCGGGGTTCGAGTCCCCCTCACCTGAATTATCAATTTGCAACCGGCCTTTTTTTTCCGTCGCTTTTTTTTGGGCAGCCCTTCTTGGCACATTCACGCTCAGCGCTCCTAATCATGTTCGAAAATAGTACTTGGCAATTGAACAGCCTCTCAAATACCCCTCCTTCCGGCCATCTCGGCCGAAGCTTCGGCCCAGAGCCGAAGACTGCAACCGGATCACCCGGCCCGATCCACTCCTTGTCTTCTACGCTCATCAGCAAGCGCAGGCGTCCGACGTCTGCTCGAATCTCGTTCCCAAGCGCCGTCCAGCGCCAATGCCAAGACACTTCTCATTGATACATCTCTTGCCAATGCCATAGGTAGGGTGCGGCGTCGCAGCCCAGATCCCAATTCGCGACGCGCGACGCCACCCGCGCCCACTCTCCAACCGCCCTCATCGACGATGCCCCGCAGCAGTCGGCCCCGGTGGTTATGTTTCGGACGGAGAAGGAAACGGAAATAGAAAGAGACTTCAGAAAAGGTGCGTTGACGCGTTCAGAGCTCCACTGTATCTGTACCTCTGCCTCGGTAGACACACCCGCCGCGCAGTCCCAAGTGCCGCCGCATCACACCTCAACGCGCACTTTTCTCTCCGGGATGAGTCTCATTGCATCATCCCGCCCCGCCGGCCAGCAGTCTACTCGGCTGCCGCGAGGACCCCAGTGACATGTTCTGCCCCCGAATGGACGCGTGCCTCTCCCTCATTCTGGCTTCTCCATGCGTGAGACGGATTCCGACTATGCCCGCGCGCACACGATGCCTTGCTCCGACTCCGACTCCCGCTCGCGCGCGCGGATGGCACACACCTCTTCGCCTCCGCATTCCAACCGGGATTCCTCTCACCCTGCCTTGGCGTGGCGAGTGGAACCAGCGGGATGTGCAGGCCGTGATTCGGTCGCTCTCGGCATCCAAGTTCTTTCCTGATCGATTAACGGCCGTGGCCCGTGTCATGCATATCCTCGTCTCGTCTCGCATGTCTGTATGTTCACGCACCACATTCATCTCTTGGAATCCGAAGTTGGCTATGAAGAACTGAAATCGGGAATCGGGTATCCCTCCTTCCTCTCCAGTCGAGGCGTGCCTGTACGTATCGCGATCGATTCCTTGTTCCCTTTCGAGTGTTGGGAGAGTTTTATTTTCCAATCCAATCCAATTTTTATACTGACTGCTCGTCTATAGCTAGACCCATGCTGACAGCACTTTCACCACGCAGCACCCGACATTTCGGTGTCGTTGCTTTTCCTTTTCCCGCTCCCCTGAGCCCTCTCTCTCTCTCTCTTGCAGATTCTGCTTCTCATGAAATAAAATGAGCTCAACTTAAGTTTTGGGCGGTCTAAATCGCCTCAGACACTTAAGTTCCGCAGGACTTAAGTTCCACTGCCTACGCCAGTAGGGGTATAATAGCCGATACCCCCTCCACCTTTGTAGAACTCAAGTTCCACGTGCAACTTCAGTTCCATGATCAACTTCAGTTTCTACACAACTTAAGTTCCTTCGTTGTAATTAGAATCACATTCATTCGAAATTCATTCTACAGTATAGGCTGGAAAAAAGCTGAAATACAATTCTCAAGTCCCGGAACAATTAGGTTAATGACCCGAGTCAAACCAAACAGTACACGGCGGACTCACCCGCGCTGTGCAGTGCCAGGTCGCGTTCTTCAGCATGGGACACACATCGTACATGCGTGAGGCCACCGGTTTGTTGCTGTCTCGCACTCCTGTCCTCGCATGTAGTCGGCGAGACACGGCTCGGCTCGGGACGGCGCAGCGAGGAGGAACAGGTGGGGGGGGAGGGCAAAGAACAAGGATGAAGAAATAGAAAGGAAGGGGAGTGAGATTTGGTGTTGTCGATAGGGCTGCGCATGGGTAGCGTGGGGAATATCGATCAGCGAGCGCCAAGCAGGCAAATGACACCCTACATACCACCTTCCGCACACATTTCTTGCCACCAAGGACGATGCCACAGCGCGGGTGGCATCGGCGTTGCTTGATCAGAATCTCACAAGTCAGCAAACCCTGGGGAAAAGGCGCGCGATAGTTGGACGAGCCTGGATTTATTCGCGAAGACGCAGTTGCGTGAGCCACATGCCGGGTGGATGGGAGCGAAGGCGAGCACTGAGCAAGCGATGTAGAAACAGCGTCGAGCCATTCAGACGCGAGTGGGGGACAAGATAGACATGGCGACAGGTAGATCGGATCCATTAAAGGCTCACGAGGGGTACGACGAGGAGGACGGGTGGAACTGTGGCATGGGTAGCATCGAGATCATGGTGGGAGGAAGACAAGAGCTGGCAAACGTGACACTGACTCGGAACAGTAACGAGCCACTGGCATCAAATCCCATTGTCATTACCTGCAAACGCACCCCTGCAAAAAACAGTGCACGTGCACTTTCCCACCAGTAGCTAACTCATCAACGCACATTTCTATAGTATCTAGGTACTTTCGGGGGATATATGGCTGGGAAATAATGTCCGAGGGGTCAATCATGTACGAGAATATGTGTGCTTGAATTTGATCCAAGTCAGAGAGTAAAACAACGACATAAGCTAGCCTACTAGGGTACTTTACGCATGCGGACGAGATGAATAACGTGTATTCGCGCGCGCAGACACGCTAACACGGATTCTCACGCGTAGACCTGCGGATAGATAATGCGCTGCGTGGCCGGGCCGCCCTCCATGCCGATGCGGCAATGCCACCCATGCGCGGGATGCCAATGCGATGCCACCGACTTCCAATTGCGCGTGGTGTGTTTAAAAGTTGGGCTGTTAGCAGGGCAACCTCCAGATGTCATGAGCCATGGGATCGCACCGCGGGCAGTGTCGGGACGAGTGAGTCCGGGTTGACGATCAGACGATGCCACCTCGAGGGGAAAGGTTGCATTGGCAAAATGTCCTGCGGGGAGCGAAGGATTGTGGGGCGGGCTTGAATGGCACAGGTGTCGTAGTTGCAGCGAGTGGTGATGGTGAAAGAGAGCAGCGCTTGGCAATGGACACTTGTTTGGACGGCACATGATACCACGTGCTCTGTTTTTTGCAGGGGTGCGATTGCCCGAGACGGCTGGCATAGTACGTTGATATTTTCTAAGCAGCACTAATACTCATAATCTTTCGAATAGGTGCCCAGCCCTTCGGAAGAGCTGCAGTCAGACGGGCAGACTGCGTGGGTCTGTCGGCGGGAACGGGGATGGGAGGAACTCCGGTGCGGGTGTGGACTTGGGCGCGGACGGGGACTTCGCAGGATGCATCGGTACAGTGCGGCCAGCGCGTTCATGTATTTTAGCAAAATAATATGAATTATGATTTATTGAATAGCAATAGCGAGAAGCAGTGGTGTATATAGGGACACATGTGAACAGACTGCACCAGGCCTGAGCATAAAGTGAGCAGAAATGCGCAGATACGAGCACATTGCACATGTGCCCTAGGCTCATTTCGCTGCTCAGATGTGCTCAGATGTGTCCAACTTTGAGTGGGCACATTTCAGCATATTTGGGCATACCCGGGCATACGAACTTTTCACTGGGAATGAGAGACCATTGCCCCGTCCGAACGAGTGGATTTGGGCCCTTTTATGTCTCGAGGATATTCCGTGGGCTACGTGGCCTCCCTGACCTGATACAAATCGAATTGGGCTGCGCCATAGTCAGCAGCAACTGCGATCAAGTACAGTCTGTCAGGGGAAAAAAACTGTGCGCCGGTCAGCTGTTCAGCCACATTTATCCACGAAATCAGATACTAATGCACAAGAAAGGCTTCACCGCCGACGTATCCTGTGCGTTCCCCAATGTCACAGCCGATACCTCGTCAATTCTCCACGCCGACACTGTCAAGGACTGGACCTTTGGGCTTTCGTCAGAAATCGTAACCCACTTGCAGATATTTCCCAACAACTGCATCACTCCAGATCGCTCTAGAGAGAATTTCACCCAGGCATACACAGTCGGTCGTCCAAACTACGTTTTGATGATTGCATGCGGGCGGTTTTCAGCAAACTACAGTGCGTGCACCTCTATGAGTGATGGCACAACGTATCTAATGTTCGCGTAGCGTTGACCTTTGTGGCGGACAGGAGCTACAAGTTTATGGGAAGCACCGTCTGCACACTCGCTCCGAAAATAACCACCGTCCAAGTGGATTACACGAATGCGGGTATTAACACTATGCAGCTGGACAATGGGGTCACGGATGTGGGGAGACTTGCGGGCTTGTCTGCAGTCACCACCATATCCAACATGCAGTTTTTCGCCCAGACCATGTTCGCAAACGTTGTTGGAGATGAGCTGCAACAGGCCATCTTAGGCGTGGACTCCGGATTCCACAATGAGACAATACTATTCGGGATGGTAACTCATCATCATATATTTCTGTCTCGTGCTGATTTTCGGCCAAGAGCAGTATCCTCGGGGCGTCGCCGAATACAGTGGATCTGTAAGAACCCTGAAACTTCGCTTCGCTTCCTGCTAATGAGCACTTGGGAACCTTCCAGAACTTTTATCAATGGGGCACCAGTTAGCATGACCGTTCCCAGCAAAGGATTCCTCTACAGCGAGATTGTGGGTTGGACACCTGTATCGGCCTTCTGGATGTTGATTCCTGGCACCATAGGGCGAACCATTCGAGCCTGCGATAAATCGGGTACCCGCCTCCTCTGCTGGTGACCATGGCCACCTCTGTGAGGTTGCTGACCAGGGGGCACGGATTTCGAGGTTGAAGAGAGAGTCAAAGGGAATGACACCACTGACCACACAACTTCGGTTTTGCGCCATCACCGTACGCGTTCGGCAGGTGTGATTGAGGGAAAGCTTTGACCCTTTCGGGTGCGAAGGTAACGAACGGGTCAGATATTATCAAGGCCCATTAAGATCAATCAATTCTCGGTTCTGCCCAGCTAGGTTCCAAGCACTCAGAGGGGGTACAGACGGGACGCATGAGGGTTGCCGCAACCACTTCCTTTGGAGGAATCTGGTTGCATTTTATCGTCAGCCGGTAACACCACACCATTGCCGGCTATCGATCGAGCCGCCTTTCAAGGTTCCTGCAAATTATAACAAGTGTGAAATGAAGCGAATCAATAGGATCCCCATGCGATGAGACACGACCGATGGACGTGGTTTGCGCAGACAGGGAGGAAGGGGTTTATAATACGTCGACAATTCCAGGACAAGGTTCTGCCGAATCCCAATGAAATCTTGAATATTACAGGACAATTTGCAGTGTACTGTGAACCATGGGTGGAGAATGCGAGAAATATTTTGTTCTGGTCTACATGCACTGGAGCTGTCCTCTGACTCCAAGATATATCTCATTGAATTATATTTGCGCATACTTCCGGTCACCCTCCGAGGGACTGCACCAAGATCTCCTCCTCTCACCTTTCAGTGCTGCTAAATCCTTTCGGCACACCCAATACCATCTCCGTACAACTGCGACGGGCATCAGTCCGGCGGGACTCAATCTCATTTGTTTCCTTTTATCGAATTTGATGGTGCGTTGAACTGGTTTGATGTTCGAGGCGCAGAGGTTCTGCGGAGCGGGCATTTCCCTGCGGTGTTGTATTGCGGGGCGGACACGGAGGTCGTGCGTTGCGGGCCCGTGCTTGCCTGTGGATGCACGGACGTTGCCCCAGCCTTCTTTGACGCGCTCTACCCGCTGCGCGGGCGTCCCGTCTGGGCTTTGTGCCCTTGTCCTTCGAATTTCGTGCAGCATGCTCCGCGTATTGGACTTTTTCATGTGGAGCTCGCAGATGTCGGCGATCGCACTGGAATTCTGATCCTGCTGCGAGAGGGCGGAGGAGTGGCAATTTGGCTGTCTCGCCCTTTCGCGAGACATGGATTCCCGCTTCGGGGAGTTTTCGTTTCTCCACCCTCAGCCGTGCGCTGGACGTCCCGTGCCTTCGCCCGTCGTTTTCCGTCGCTCGCTGGATGAAAGTGGGACGAATGACTCGGTGTATTCACCGATTTCACTTCTTTCATTACTACTGCCTCTATCCACCCGCAGACTATATCAGCATAGCTCCATGCACCACCCGCGTGATTATGGGGTGCTCCTGGCTGCTGTTCGTCGTCGTCGGGACGTGCCTGTGCCTTCCAACGATTATTTCTGCGACTTTTTCTTTTGTCGCCGTTAGTTTTTTTGGCTAGGACGTGTTGAGGATTCGCCCTGTTATCCCCGCGATTGCCATCTCTTCTCTCGTCGCTCATGTTCCACGTCGGCTTTTCCTTTGCCGCGATCAAATGATATCAGACCGGCATCTGTGTTACCGACCTCTTTTTCCTTTTGCACCAACCTCTTTGCCCGACCGAGCCAATTCCTTTACTACAGGTAGGTGCTCATCCTCCACGGACACGCCATCGACGGGGATTTCCCGCTTGCAGACAGTTCGTATGCGGCGGCGGTGCATTCACGGTGTCCACCACCAGACGGGCATTTTTCGGCTGGAGGTGCAGGGTCCTACGCTGGCAGCGGGTTTTGAAACCGCGGGGAGGGCGCCTTCGCTTCTCCCCTCGCGGTTGCGTACATTTCGCTTCACCATTCCGTTCTATTTTTCCCTCCCTACATCTCTCCTCTCCTCTCATATAGTACATCTTGTATGTGCCCCTACCTTGCCCGTCCGTACTTTGCGTACCCGTACACAATGTATAACTTGTGATCATCCCAATATATCCGTTCGCTTGATTGGGGCCTGTACCTCACTGTGATCTGCCAGCCGTCGTTTTAACTTGTGTATCTTACCCAAAATACATAGCCCGTTCGCACGCTTCTACATACTTACGATATCCTCTTTGCAAATCGCAATCAGGCACAATTATATCTTGCATTGCGTCTCGAGAGGCCGGATCTCTCAGGGCTGCTCGGCGAACGCCGAACATACATATGTATATGCATCGGCTGTTTGACCTCTGCAGGTACCCCCGGAGCGAAATTACCAACGAGCGGTGCAAAATAAGAACAAAAACGACTCCATTCCACTCAGGTCAAATGGGGAGTCGAACCCCGACTTGCTGCCTACCACAGCAGTTACAGTGCTGCGATACCTATCATGGAGCCGTGCACCACTCGGGTTGTGGATTCATCTCGTCACTCTGCACCAGTGCGATCGAAGTAGTTGGAGGATTCTTGGGTATTAAACTTCAATATATCATCAGCATGCGTCTTCGTATTTGATAGATGTGTTCGCTCTAATCCAAGACTTGAATGATGCGACCCCGTATGTTCAAGTTGGCAACATATGAACGCGTCTCAATGACAGCTGATGCTATTCCGGCCCCCAGTTGTTCACTGCAGGCAAGTAATGGACACATACATACTATTCACTGGCAGGATATGATATACGCAAGAGGCGGGATGGTGAGTTTGCTGTTTGTAGGATACGCGCATCGGGGTAGTCAGACAGAGAAAAAAGAAACCTAGGTGAAAGATATCTAGATGATCATTCGGGCGCGGAGAGTCGAGCCTGAATCACAAAACCTGTTAAAGGCGGTGAAACACACCGCGATCGGATAGTCAGTGACGCGGTGCAGAATCTGTGCGAGTTAGAGAAAAAGAGAAAAAGAGAAAGAAAAACCGGGTTGAAAGTGATTCAGGCACGGGGAGTCGAACCCACCTGCTGCGAGTTAAACAATGAAATAATAGCGGAACAACCTCCACAGCTGTGTACCGTGCACTACGCCCGAGCTGGAGATTGGCTTGGGTGTATGAAGATGGGATTGCAGTCGCCAGCCATGAAACCGAATGAGAAAGTGCAGGTCAGAAGTTACAATAAAGCAGTCAAGACGGCATGACATACCTTTCAATGGCGGTATATGCGCAAGACGCAAGAGGGGGGTAGAATATGAAGTTGTCAAGCCTGCTGCTTGCTGGTGGGTAGATGGGCTCGTATCATATGCATTTGCACATCAACAGAATCAAAATCCCGGCAAAAATAAAGCGACAAAGAGAGAGAATAAAAACCTCTGGAAGCAGAGTGTCATTCAGGCACAGGGGGTCGAACCCGACCCACGGCAAGCTAAAGATAACTCTTTGGCTAACCTGCGCAGCTGTACGCCTGCGCCGCATCCGATTGGAATACCCCGGGCGGAGATGAGCCAGAATCCTTGACCTAGATCTGCCTAGACCGGTGACCGTCTGTCTATGAATGCTGTCGATAGACAGACCGGTCGATCGGAGTTCAAAACGCGAGATACCGCATTTGGTATATTTGTAAGCAAGATTTTGGCGGGGCGGAGCCGCAGCCTAACAATAGCAAAGCTCCATCAAAAGTTTAGAAATATTTTCTGTGAGCTGAACACTGCGTATTTCGTGGTTGGATAAACTCTAAACACCTTTATATATTGTCTAGACACCGCCTATGTCATAATTTAGAGGGTTCATAATAATTGGATTGAAGGCGGGCATTGCTGGCTAATTAACCTTTTATAGTATCCCGCGCGTATCGGCAATTCAAACTCCGATCGACCAGC
Organism: Mycena leptocephala; assembly: GCA_029378395.1. Lineage (NCBI taxonomy): Eukaryota > Fungi > Basidiomycota > Agaricomycetes > Agaricales > Mycenaceae > Mycena > Mycena leptocephala. The sequence goes on along the minus strand of JARJLF010000253.1, from coordinate 39,919 downwards.
CTGTCTACCGACACAAATTCTTTCGGTACGACAGGCTGGACTCGGGCCTAAGATCTGCCCTGAACCACAAAAGAGTACTAATAATTTGATACATCGTGACGCGTCTCGATAATCACCAACCACAGACCTCGAATAATCGGAAGGAAATCCAGGGATCCTGTGGGCTGTGTGCGAGTGTAAGAGTCAACGAAGAAAAAAGAACGAAAAACACAGCATCTTGCAGCATCAATCGGGCGAGGGGGGTCGATCCTCGGGCTGCTGCGAGTCACCACAGATTCTGATCTGCGCGGCCGTGCACTGTACATCACACCCAAGCTGAAGATTAAACTTGAGTGTCGTGTAGATGGACGCGTCTCAATGACTGCGGTGCTAATATTTTGATACACGCACGCACCAAACGCGTATCCATTGTCGGCATGTCCAATCAATTTAGTGTTCGAGACTGTTCCAGGTTCCAGGAGTAGTGTATCACGAGCGAATTTGCGATAGAGGAAAGAAGAACGAGAGGGCGAAAAAGGGATCACAGGAATCAGTAGCGAATTCGAGCCCGGGGATCGAACCCCGGCATGCTGCGAGTTGCAACGTTATGGGAATAACCTGAGCAGCTGCGCACTGCCCCACGCCCGATTGAAGTATCCTTACGGGTGCTTGAACATAAAATTGCGATTGGTGGATGAGGAAGTGCGGGTAAAAACTCATTGTAACAGTGAAGAGCAAATGGAGGGCAGGAGCAAGGCGAATAGCAGAAGGCATCGACGTGTGAGAAGTTAGTGCGAACGGGGTCGAGTTGGAACGCGGATGCGATTGGGTGGGCGGTGGTGTAAAGGAGCGATGTACGGAATGGGTACTGAGGCAGGTTGCCGTGAACGGGCCAGTAAGCATGAGTGTGAACTGGTCGTCAGCGGGACTTATGAATCCGAGTGTGGGCGGAACAGAGATAGAGGCAAGAGTGGCCGATCGATGGAGCTAGAAACGAGTTGTCTCTGACTCAGGTCACTCGAAGCGACGGTACCAACGCCTGAAGCGCATGCGCAAGGTCTCGAGAAGAATCCACAGTGAATTCGAAAGGGCGTCATGGGCGTGCGCGAGTGGGTGACATGAACGCAAGAGCGGGCAACGACGACGGAGTCGATTGTCATGGTGGGGAAAGAAACAAGCCCGCCGTAATTGATGATAATAACTCCAAATTTGATATACCACATACAGGTCTGCTTCCCACTATGTTTGTCTACATTGGCCTACTGCCGTAGACCAACGTGGGCATACTAGATCAATGTAGACTCACATCAAACTCACGTACACCAAGATTGTCTACATGTTGTAGGCATATGTAGCCAAACAGGTTTGTCTACATGTTGTCTACGGCGGTAGACACAGTGTGTGCCTACGGGGGGTCGAAACGCAGTGAAGGGTGACCTGGGCTTTCTGGAGCTGCTTCTGGGCGCTCTGATACTCTTTCAGAGTTTCAGCGTGTATATTACCGAAGTGATTCAGAACGAAGGGGGGTGGGACATGCGCAATTACTGGTAGAAAAAGATTGACTTAATTCCTCGTACTTGGATATTGGTATTTGGGGGTGATCTTGTTATTCTAGTACCACTCATCCAGATCTTGACCATCTGGGCTGAGATTTTGTCTGATGGTACAGTGATGTAATACGGAATTAATTATGGAGTTAATAAGTCCCACTTGGTCTAGAACTCGCTGAGATATAGTCCATTCAATATTTCAATATGAGGAATCCTTGAAACTGAATTCACACAACACAGTCCGACACAATCATTTATTCCCTCTATCACTAATTCCGAATTTCATCTCAGTCCTCCCTCCCCAAAGTGCAGAGGGATTGGCGAAGATCTGGATGAGTGACACTCGAGTGACCTCTCCGAGCATACCCAGATACCGATATCCAAATACAAGGAATTTCATCAATCTTTCTCCATCATTAAGTGCGTATGAATTAGTTGAGCAGATTTATATATAATTCGCGTGGATACACAGAGAACTGAGTGAGATATGGGCCAAGGATTGAAAACATCCAAAATCAGAAAAATTGATCTGCGCCTTCGGTACTATTTAGGCTCGTCCCCATCCGGTATTCAGCACAACAGACGCAAACCCATCACTCGCCAAGGCTCGCAACGCTGAATACCGGCTGGGCCCTCTCGGCACACTTTTGGCTGATGGAAAATCCCCCGCCATTTGAAGGGCTCGGACTTAGTCAAAATTCTCAAAAAATCGACCCCGGACAAAGTATATTAGATATGAATAGTTTTCAATTCTCTATCGAACGTAGTCTCCCTTGTCAGACCATATATCAAGATTTTTTTTTTTTGAAGAATTTGGAGAGGGAAAAAAATAACCTGATATATGGTCTGATTCCACTTGACACATCAAAGCCGTAGGACAGGCTTCCCGATTAGGCTATTCCTAATCGGGAAACCCTCGACTCGGACTCGACGGGCGATAAAGGTCACACCTTGGATCTGAGGAGGCATGTATGTGCTTCAAAATAGTTTCCTCCTTAAAAGATCTCCCTCAACTCTAAATTCGACCACACCGCACACCTTTCTGCGGTTCAATACTGTGGCTGTGCATGAAATTCGCACTATAAGAATTTGTGTTTCTCAAGAGACCAGGATGAAATAAATTGAAGGGAACACATAGAATGATGGTCAGAGATCCCCTCATGGTGCTCAGATGCTTTACAGGACATTTAGCCACAGATTGAGCAGAGCACAACAGATGCGGCGGAAGGTCGACCTATGGCTATCACCTGACAACTAAAACTAGACTATATCGAACGCGCCTAACTTGTTTTTTTGGTGAAAATTAGAGGTCATCGTCGCCGGCGACGACGACGACGACACATATGCAAAGGGTAGGTAAATTGACTTCGAGGGCTACATTAAGTGGATGGTGGGGCATGATCTGATTGTGTAGATGGGCCAACCAGGGGCAGCACGTCCGGCTGAGCCACGGAATTTGGAGGTGCTCGTACGGGGATCGGAGTCCCGAGCAGCACCGCGTACGGGTTCCCAGCGAGGGCGCCAGAGGAAGGGATGGGCCCCGGGGTCGTCGGGTGATAGCCATAGGCAGTGTACGGATATGCCATTTGAGTGGCAGGCCATTGATATGGGGAATAATAGGCGGGATACGGTGGCCGAGACGGTGTGACAGCAGGCGGGATGTGCCGATGCGACAGCTGTCGTGGTTGCGGCGTGCTGGTGGAGGCATGGGGTTCCGGCTGGCGAGTGTGCTCATAATGGGAACAAAGTGCTGGTGAGGGGGGTGGAAGATGAGATGTGCTCGGAACATCTGTGCGTGCGCGCTTATTTGCTGATTCTGACTCGGGGGCATCCATTGCGACAGCACGTTTGCGACCACGGGGTGCTATGGCCGGGATGTCGAGGGTGGCCATGAACTCAAAGAGGGAGGTCCCGAGCTTGTCCCAACGGGCCCACCCCGACAGATGCTGTGAGAGCTGTTCACGGGAGTGTACAGGACCAATACCTGCAAGGATCTCACAAGTGTCATCGTCCAGAATTGCGTGAGGTCCAAAGACAGCACGGGGATACTGCTGTTTGCGAATTTCCCGGCGCCAGCCATAGAGAGATTGCCGAACGGAATCCACAGGTAGACCTTTTTTGGCTGATTGTTGGCGCATGGCGGGGACCGGTTTAGGAGGACGAACACGGTCAAAGAGCCGTGGATTGCATATATCACAGCATTTGGTCGGATCGCGTTCTGATTCTAGCACATAAGCAACCTCGTAGGCACAGAGAGATGAACAAAGAGGCGTACGCAAGTTGGTGTTGCCAAATATGGTTGCCTGAATGGCGGCTCGACAAGTTGTTGATTGAATGTAGATGTAAAGTCCCTCGCCTGGGGCATCCTTCTGTATCTCTGGCTCCGGTTGCTGATTAACCGCGTCGTCTTTCGCGCCGTAGGACCCGCGCTTCTGACCATGGAGTACAGCGAAGTCTTTGCCTAATTTGGCACCCCCACGTCCACGTCCACTGCCGCCACGACCACGCCCGCCCCGGCCACGACTAACTCGGGCATGGCCACGGGCTGACTCTCCGGAATCGACAATAGGGTCAACACCCGTTGAGTTGACCTCGAATGCGGTCCTCTCAACTAGCATAAGCGCTAACCCCTCTCGGCCCCGACCTCTGGCAGCACGCCCAGCTCGCTGCACCAAGGACGACATGTTCTTGGGTGCCTTCCATTGTATAACGATGTCGACGTCTGATAAATCACAGCCCTAGATAGATTTCAGGCCCTTGAAAGAAGATGAATAAATATGATGTACATACCATACCCGCTGCGTCGGTCGATACGAGGATACGGATGATCCCAGCCTTGAATAATTGCATCACCGTGTCGCGATATTCCTTCGACATGGACGCGTTATAAGGTCGCACGAGCCCCCGAGCTCGGAAGTCCGGATGGACCCGAGCATTCATATGGTCAATGATCTCTGCTCCGTCTTTGGTGTCGTCAGAATACAAGAACATCAGAGGGATGTCCTTGGGAACCGTCATTGTCTCCCGCACAAGAAAGTCGAGATCGCGGTAAGAATTCATTGGGTGCTCCATCGATCGCACGACCTGGGCAACGGCAGGACGATCGTTGCCGACATTCACATACAAGTAATTGTTGGGGTCAATCTGGAGTTTCGCGAGGATATCCTGGTGAACGCGAGCGGTGAGGGTGGCTGAAACAGCAATTATGGGAACTGCCCGGGGTAAAAATGCTCGAATAATTCCGATGCTCCCATACTGTTTGCGAAATGAATTCCCCCAGTGTGAAATACAGTGGGCTTCATCGATGAAGACTGAAAGGCAGCGGGTGCCGAATTCAGGTTTGCGCAACACTCCATCGATGAAACGCCGGGAAAGCAGCATCTCAGGAGACATGATGACAATTTGATGCTCTCCTGCGACGACTGTCTGTCGAAGAGGCGATGAGTCGGTGACTGTCATAATAGAAATATGCATACCTGCATGATTTCCGGGGTGCATCCGCCATGTGCGCTATTGATAGCGATGGCCTTCAAACTGAATTCATCTTTGAACGTCCCGACCTGAAGAATAAATGAGAAGTTTTATTGAGATTCAAAGATGTCCCAGCACTACCTGCTCTTCATGAAGAGAGAGGAGCGGCGAAATCATGAGGGTGACCTTGCCTTTGCTTGAGGGAAGAAGATGGGGCCCTGCGGCGATGCCCGTCTTGCCAGCTCCAGTGGCTGCATACAGGATCGTATCTCGTCCTAGAGCCTGCGCCTCCATGCATTCGAGCTGGAACGCGGTTGCACCATTGGTCCATTTTGGGTAGTACTTTTTCACCAGCCCAGGGAGCAATTTGAGCTCTTCTCGAATGGCCGCAAGCTGCGCCTCTGTCCGTTTCGATGCTGAGGTCGGCAAGGTCTTGCGGGTCCGCGGTTTGACTTTATGCTGGGTTCCGCAGGGAGGGGTGGTAGATCTAGATGGATGAGGGGGCGTTGGCATGGTGGATAAGACGCAAAAGGAATTTGAAATTACTGATGGCACAAAATCTGCCTCTTATCCGGCACCATGCAGAGCTCTCCAGTGCAAGAGAGCAGTTCCCCAATAGTGCAGCACAGAGCGCGTCGCCGTTATGTTGTTGTGTCTTCGTCGCCAGTAAAAGAAGATGTCCTACCCCTATCGGATCCGTTCAGCGAGTCAGACGAGGATGCCGACGACGACATGCCTGGCCTGCAGAATATTATGGATGACGATAATGAACCTCCTAACAGTCCCCGCCGACGAGCTCTCTGATGACGAAGAAGATTCTGATGATGAAGATGAGACACCGACCAAAAGAAAAGAAATCCCATATTCCTCACCCTTGTCGGATGTGCCGCGGACCCCCTCTCCACTCTTCCCATTCTTCGAAGCAGCACTTGCTCCGATGCCGCAATCATCCAGCCCAATGTATACGCCGCGCATGCAGCGGAAAGTGATAAACGAAAGGATTCAGATCCAGCGACGGGAAACCCTCGAGAACAAAAAGGCCGCAGCACTTGCAGAGAAAGAGCAGAAGAAAGCAGCGAAGGGGTTGCAAAAGGAGCAAGAAGAGCAGGCGAAAAAAGACTACTTGGAGAAAGTGCTGAGCGGACTCCAGGCCAACAATTACTCGCTCGCAGACTTCATGGAATATGTCTTCAACCCCGCTGCCCAATTCACCACGGGTTTCGATTGGAGATGGGCGGGCTTCTTTTGACACCAGGCTGCGGTTAAAAAGGTTTTCGGTTACCGGAGTTCGCGGAAGGACACTAACATCACAACGCGCACCGTCATCTGGGATTGGGCTTTTGGGCTAGTCCAACGCACAGTTTCACGGGAGTCCAGGCAGATCACCCTTTCTGGCTTGCTCAGCAAAGCTAAAAGGACGGTGAACGAGGAATTTTTCCTCACTTACAGCCTCAGAGCTATAAGCCGAACGCTTCGGGGAATGGCGCCAGCTGCATTTGGGATATTTGATGCCTTCTCAACGACCAAACGCTAAATGAAGACACAATCGAAAGGGTTCTTGAAGAAGCGAGAAGTTGTAAGTGCCATATTGACCCGTTACTACCCCACACTAACTCATTCCTAAAAATTGGCCGGTTCTGCGGCTCTCGCCCTACTCAATGGTGCTAGTCAGAACAACTCCTGGCCCCAAGCCGTTCACAGCACTTACCTTATGGCAACGGGCGGGCAACGACAGCATTTCAGTATTCTCAACGGATTTGGCATCACAACGGGTTATACGAGTGTAATATCGCGCCGGACCAAGCCAAAATAAACTCCTGCACCGCTGGTCAGTAACACCGTAGAAAAGACGAATTTAGACTGACAGAATAACACAGGCCATGGACCCGCTCAATGACATTGACGGCGTCGACCCCCCGCAGCCTGGAAAGCATGCAAAGAGAAACAAGAGACACCGGGATGCCCGGAAAGCGAAGAAAAAAAAGGAGCGCTCCGGGTACATTGCTCCTCCTTTCAAATGCATGCAGAGCCACGGCGAGGGCCATTGCTCTGACCGGCCTGTTTTTAATCGTGTACGATAACGTGAACATGATGATTCGCGTGGCAGAACAAATCCTGGGCCGCAAAAGTTAGTCACCTCGCCGTGATTTTGTGAAAAGTCCTCACCAGTGGTCATATACAGATACACAGGAAAACGGAACCTGTGCAACACAGATACCACTTCATGACACCAAACTCGAAGCCCTCCTCACGGCGGACCTCGACAAATGCATCGCCGAAGCCCCACCACTCACACTCGAGGACCTCGAGCTCACAGACGAGGAGGCGGTATTCTTCCATGAAAACATGATCCACACAATTCTGCGTATCATTATCCGCTTTGGCGGCGAGGGCTTTGAGCTATGGAAAAAGGATCTGGATGATTCGCAGCCCGTCAGTGCAGATATAATCGCGCTCCATCAAACTCCCATCCACCCTCTCAATGGAAATTAATGAGAACCCGACCAAAGGAAACATCGAGGTGATAGAGGCCATAAATGCGGAGCTGAAATTGGACATGAACGACCCGAATTATGCGAAATATGTGAAGATCATAGCGGGAGACCAGCTCACGATTGCTCGGCAGCGATCAATTCTGCAAGTACGTCTCGGTCACGAGTCTGGTGCTCAATCATGGAAACACTTCGTACTTATGCCCGGCCTTTTTCACGCCAAGATCGCGGATTGTCATGGCCTGCTCCACGCGCACTTTGGAAAGCCCAGCGCTGGATTCAGAAGCCCCGGAAGTCTTGGATTTCATAACACTGTGCTTGACCGCCTGCCAATCACACTCACTTCACTCCCTCCCTTTCGAACGTGTCGAGATCTTATCATGACCTCCCTTTATGCGCGAATCTTGCAGTGTCTGCTTCTGGTTTCTAATAAAGCTACCTTGGAGCAGTATGCAAAGGAATGCGACTCCTGGGCAACGCTAGCTGGACATGCCGAGGACATCTATGACCGCTTCGCCAACGCCGATGTGGTGCAGGAACTCCGCGAGCTTTGCGTACCCGACGAGCGCCGTAGGGATGCAGAGATTGCTGCCAGAGCCAAAGCACAAAGGAAGTCAGCCAGCAGCAACCGGCCAGCACCGAAGAAAGACTCTCCACCCCACATACGGAAAGGCGACATGGTATTCGAGAACGCGATCCTCATCCGTGACGCCCTTCTCACACGAGAGTTTGCCGACGCCATCAAGGCCGGTGATTCGGGCCGTGTGGTACTAATCCTCAAGCAATTCGCGTTCACGTACCGCGGAAATGGGAGGACAAAGTACGCCCATGAGATGCTCCATGTTCTCCACAACATTGTGAATGTCTGGTCTGATGAATTACGGTGCGAGTCTTATTTTTTTAACATGTTTCCGCAGATGCTGATTGAATTCATATATAGCCATACCATTCTGCATAACTTGCTTCTCTGCCCGACTGGTAAAATCAACTCATTTGTCGAGGTGGATCTCGTCCAAGAGCTGATTTTGGTGTGCGATGAAGAATCTCTCACTGATCTATGATCTGATTTCCAGAAAATCTACAAAGCTGACGGCGATGCGCACTCGTGGGACTGGTTAGCCCTTGTCTCGCCGATGGTTCATGTTCTTCGTCGACTCGCTACCACCATGAATGAAGAACTCGGGTCACGGCAAGGCAATAAGCACACAATCCCCGATATCAGCAACGACATTGAAGTTTTAATGGCGAGCCTTCAAGAACATGAGGTCTACGTCAAGAAGGAAGGTCGAGTACTTGATGACGATGAACTGCCAGTCCCCGATGTCCTTTCTGTTGGCGCGGCCGCCCTCGCTCACGGCACCACAACCAATCCAATTCAAGAATTCAATGCTCAATTTGACAAACTTCGGCGGCGGCGTCTGCTGTTTCCTGTGTCCGCGCTGACGCAGTACCTTCCGGGGCCAACCTCGGAGGCTTCTGAGTCAACAGTTCCCTCAGCGTCGGATCTGGTCTCGCAAGTCCTCGCACCTGGGCTCATTTTCGACAAAATCATCGCAGGTGATGATCTTACGATAGAGCATCTGGATGACCAACCTCCAGAGCTCATTTCCCCTGACACCCCACCAGGCAGTGAAGATGAAGCCGACGACGACATCCCCGAGGACGAGGATCTTTTTGCTGAGTCTCCGACTTTGACCCGTCTCGATGCGGCAGATGTCGATTTGGATATGGATGACGACTGGCTTCTCGATGCGGATTCAGCCTCGGGAAGTGATTACGACTCACAGGAAGAGGCAGACTTTGAGTTGAGTGGCTCAGAAAGCGACTAAATGTATTTTTCCGTCGTCGTCGTCGTTGCCGGCGACGACGATCTCTAAATTTTCACCAAAAAAACAAGTTAGGCGCGTTCGATAGAGAATCGAAAACTATTCATATCTAATATACTTTGTCCGGGGTCGACTTTTTGAGATTTTAACAAATTTTGACCAAGTCCGAGCCCTTCAAATGGCGGGGGATTTTCCATCAGCCAAAACAGCGCCGAGAGGGCCCAGTCCGCTATAGGTTCGGAACAAGCCCGCGAAGTTCCGGCCCGGCGCGCCGGGGTACCTTCTTGAAGGGGCTTGCTTCAAACTGCGTCAAACAAAGGGGTTACAAAATGTTTTCTAGCTACTTCAATTTTGCCTCAAACCTCCAGATTCAAGTTGCAACCTTGAGGATGTATCATTAGGGATGTTATTGTGCTTTTTGTCTAGCCTCTAAGGCCCAGCCCTTCTTTTAACCCATCGTTTGATCCAATTTTCTTGTATTTTCAAAGATCGTGGTCTGCAGGTCTAGTAGGTGCTTTAATCAATTGGGTATTACGGTATAAAATGCTCGAATATATCCCGGTAATGTTCACAAATATTCTCAGAATTTCAGGGCAAACATAGCCGGAGACATTGGTCTCGCAACCTCCCGAGTACGGGATGTCACACTGCGTCACATCTGCTGTCACGACAGCGGCGCGACTTGCATTCAGCTGCAACACCATTCAAGGATAATCAAAACCCAAATTGAGCTTGAGAAATGTCATAGGAACGTCCTGAGATGTCAAAATCCTCAGCCATTGGGGGTCAAATAAGATGAATTTTCTACCCCTTCTCACATTGAGTCAATGGCCTGTGAGGTAAAATGAGGGGTCTTTCTTACTAAAACTGAGGTTCAATGCAGTTTATAAATAAGAAGAGTGTTATCCTGAGCTTCAATGGCTGTCCACTAAGGTCTTTGTATTATATGCTCCAACCCGTCATTTCCCCTGTCTAGTCGTTGTACAGCCAAGGAAAAGCACCTTTGAAGAGGGTATAGGTCTCTATATATCTATAGAAGCTTTTATGGGCCATGAATGCATGTTTTGACCTCGTGAGTGAAGGGGGGGAATATTTTCGGGCTTAGCGTGACAGCGTCAACGGATGTCACATGGCGTGACAGGTATATGATTTTCGAGAATGAGTGTAGAATAACTTCATGTGCAGAGAAGGCATTGTCCTGGAGGTTGGTGTGAGCAAAGATATATACCAATAATAGCTTCGATTTGAATATCCCAGGTATCCGTTAAAAAATAAATATTTCTGAGGGCTCACAAAAAAAGGTCGTTTTCGCCCCTCTTGCACCCCGAAGAACTCGATGGATTGGACATGTATTGACACATATCATAGTGCAAAGTTGTAGCTAGACTCGAACCAGTCGCTATCGGGAAACCGGTGTAAGTTGATGACAGTCGATCAACATACCGGTAGAATAGCGACTGGAAGATAATCACGCGATTTAGTACAGTCGGAAGTTGCCGAGGATCATTAAAAAACTTAGAGAAATTTCGACGTGGGTCAATGACCGAGTTCCTTCTTTCAAAATTTGTAAGAGACAGTTCTGTAGAGAATTTAATTCTAAGAGCTCCTATGTTCTTAGAATTTTTATATTTTCAAAACTGTGTCTTCAATGAGTGAATCTTTTCGCCCCTTTTAGCCCACGTGAGGCAGGGCGTGGGAGCGACGTGTACAGCCATGAGCACAGCCACAAGGTCCCGCACAGTAATCGTGTCGTAGAGGACTCGATTTTACTTGAATCAAAAATCTGAAAACATAGGAAGTCTTAGAATTCAGTTGTCTACAAAACTGTCTCTTACTATTTCTGAAAAGACGAGGTCGATGTCTGAGTTTTCGCGAAAATTTGTCTAAGTTTTCTAATAATCTCGGCAACTTCCGACTGTACTAAAACGCGTGATTATCTTCCAGTCCCTATCCATCACTGATCGAACGACTGTCTTCGATCTCTTGAGGATTGGACTGGTTCGAGTCTAAGTTGTAGCCAGATTGGCATTCTAAAAGTGTCACATAGAGACCCTGGCAGCATGAGGCCGCGTTGTGTTGCTGGAGGGTAATCTCCAACCCCCACGATTTCGGCAGTCTGAAGCAAGCCCCTTCTGACGAATGCGTGTTTGGTCTATTTGGTTTGATGTTTGGTCTGTTTGTTCGGTCCGGCATCTCACGGCATCGTCAGAACGGGGCTTGTACCGAACCTAAGTCCGCTAGCGGTTGATCGTTGTGTTGTGGTTCTCTTTGTCTGATTGTTGGCTTTGTTTGCTGATCTTCCCGATTCAGTCTTATGTCCGGCAGTCTCTGTTTGATCAATCCGCTAGCGTCGACTGGTTCACGAGTCTAGGTACCGTTAGTAGCTGTAAAGGTAGTTACGACCAAAGACTAGTGAACTGACTATACAGAAGTCAAGGTCAGGAGTCTGAGTCACCGACGGAAAGCAGTTTATCGCAAGATCGTAGATGGTAGTTGAGAAAGAATCACTTTACTCTTGAGTTTGCCTCGTGTATATAGCCGCCGGTGAAGATAAACGGACTGTCACAGGCTCCGCAAAGATTGGTGCTCCTTTTTCAACTAGGTAATCTTTGGACCAAAGCTAGAGAGAAGCCGATAGCCGCCAGCAGAGAAAGTGCGCGTAGACTCCCGGACATTGGCACCCTCTTTCACTGGGCAATTTGTTGACTGAAACTGGACAGATGTCAATCATGGAAGGGATGATGGAATATACGACGAAAAAGAAGCAGTCGCTTGAGAGGAAATACCGACATGGACGAAAAAGGTCAAGACTAATAATGAACAGGGAACAACGGCAGTGGATCAGCTGCAGAGATGTCGGAGTTTGAAAAGGCTTCGGACAGACAGACACACGTAATTTCATTAGGAGGGTGATATCCATATAAGGGCTTGCACTGCCTTGTAACCGAAATTACAAATTTCCGATATGCATATGGATCATAAATTAAAACAGAAACTTATACATAGAGTAAAGGAGCAAAGGGATTTACTTGTCGTCGTGAACGACCTTGTGTCGGCACACCTAGCTGATATCCTAAATCTTATCCTCTAGATCTTGAATGAGCATTTGAATAAAAAATCCTCAGCAGCGGATCATCATATCGGAAACGACCCACGCCATCAGACCATTCAACTTGATCCTCGCAGAATATATATATATTTCCGTTGCCTTTCAAGTGCAAAGCTCTTGAGCCCATCATTGTGATGCATGCCATTACTTGTCATCTCTATTACCCTTGCTACTGCTATCCCCTTTGTCGTCAGAGTCCGCCTCCTTCTCATTTTCACCTCCACTACTCGGCCTTCAACCTCCTTAGACAGCCCTCCCAGCATTGGATTATTTCCTCGTCAAATGCCTGAGGCGGTCTGTGAAAGTTGGCCTCTTGCTTCAAATGGTCCTGCCACCTTTTCTCCAGTTCCTTATCACTGTAATTCTTCCCTACTCGAACCATACTCTCCATTAGATAGCCTTGCCATCGGTCAAGCAAGTCGGGTTGAGGGTCCGGGGATGTCTGGCAAGCTATGAGAACGAGCCTGTAAAGCATTGCAGCTCACCTTTAGCCATTGAACAACGTCATAAAACTCAACAGGTTCGAGCTTATGCCCATGCCTCTCTTTCGAGAACATATCCCAGGAGGGCAAAAATTGATTGATCTGCTCTAGCAGTTCGGGGTTTGATTGTGGGGAAGATCGAATATGTCGACCCCATTCTGAAGGCCGTGAAGTGTTCAAGATCCCCCTGCAAATAATTGGCTGGTGTGCACCCTCAAACAATTTGCTTACCAGAAACCCATGGGTCGATCTCCGTTTCTAATCCGTTGCATGAGTCGAAGGAATCCGCAAGCCAAGTCTTTGGAAACCATGGGCTTGGGGTAGCTGTCTAGTTCCCAACAAAGTAAAGGGATGAATAAGAACAGCGCATGAAAACACTCGGATTTCTGGGGTGCGAGTGACAGTAGGGAAGAAATGTAGCCCTGAATATCATCCCATGACAGATCCAAAACAATGTGAATTTGAAGCAATTTCCTGCAAAAACCATGTTCGGCCGGATCAATTCTTTTGAAAGGCATTCTGCTGGCTTGGAAGATGTGAACCAGGTGGGGAGACTGCAACAAGAGCTCGCGACAGGCCGCAAGTATGTTTTTCAATTCACCATTCATCCGGGCGTGCAAAACACGTATGATGTGGAGGGATGGAGCCAAAATGTGTGCATCTGCCAGGGCTGGAAATTGATCCTTGCGCAGTTGTAGTAAATAATTCGTGACGTCCCGTTGGACAATTTCATATGATTGGATGAAGTGATAATCTTTCCAGCGCTGGATTAGATCTTCAGGAACGGGGCGAATTCTCTGCGTGAAATCTGCGTGAGAATAACAGCATGATAAATGTGTAGACGCACTTTCAACCAGACCAAAATTTTTTCTGTGTTGGCATGCAACTCGTGAAAATAGGACCAGAAGACAAAACTCGGATTAACCATTTGGACAAGGGGCAAAAAATCTGCAGAAGGTGTAACAGAAGTGATATAGTTAATCCAGTGGTAGGTGAGGTTCCTAAAGCGCGGAATCAATCATATACATTGACTTTTCAATAGGGCGGCCACTGTACATACCAGCGGAACCACCGATCAGCGCGGTTTTTCTGTTGATCTTCGTGTCTGTATGCCAGCGCTTTGAGAATTTGGCGACCTAATTTTGCGCGGTGTTCTTGAGAACCAGCGTAGAATATTGATGACCGTTCTTGTCTGTTCAAGAAATCGGGAAACGAGGCATGGTGTGCCTCTATCACACCTCGCTCGGAGGACAATTTGAGGACAGAATGAAGGGGACGGAGTATTAACCAAACCTGGCCAGATTCGAGACCAAGCAGTTCATCAATCTCCTCCACAAGGATCTGCGCTGGGAAGTGAAGGAAAACAGACAAGATGTCGCAAAGGCAGGGGTGGTATTTGGGAGGGACTCTCGAGAGTACTTGCATGTACAGCTGATCAAGAGCCGCAAATGGTGATTCGGAGTCATGGGGGACAAGATTTTGAACAATGTCCAGTTGCTTGGATGGTCGAGAATACTCGTCGTCAACGAACTTAATAACAGTGGATGCGTAGATGAAGTAACCAGAAGACTTTTCAACTAGCATTTCCAGAATATTCGATGATGGCCACAGAGTCGGAGTGTGTCGCATGGTGGAATGCTCGTCATGAATGCGCGAGAATTCAGTACGGAGGTAAGTCCGGACGTCTTCAAACGACTGGTGGATATTGACGGATGCAAACAGAGTCTCCCTGTCGATTGTCTCCTGAATATGCGGCTCTGGTCTGCTGGTGACAAGGATACGAAGCCGATGGCTGGCAACCGATCCTATCAAATGCAATACTTCTCGCTGGATCATGTGCCCTTCACATTCATCCAGGCCATCAATAAGCAAAATAGAGGGTGGAGCATTCTGCAGCAATTTGCACGGCTCAAGGATCAGAGTGCGGAGTTGCACATCCATGCCTCTGGCAAGAATTGATTTATCCCTTTCTACGCGCTGCAGAATTGGGTCCTTCAGTTCGGACCGATAGAGTACCAGCTGGTAAGCGAGTGTCGTGAAGAGCTTGTTTGCGTTGCCACAAGTTGTGTGACCACGCTTGAAGAAGAAGCTGCCGCCGAGTCGCCCCACATCCTGCAAGCGCTGACACAAAGTCTGCATGACAGCGGATTTCCCCGCTCCAGCCGGGCCATGCAGCCACAGAATGGAGTGAACTGAGGCTGGCTCAGTGGCCCACCGATAAAGCTTGTCGAGCAACTCTGTGCGTGTTTGGGGATGGCATTTGGGCTGAGGAAAACTCTCTGCGGAGTCATACAGTGCCTCCAAGGCGACTGCGCGATACAGATGATGGATTCCAGCTTCCTCGTGGTTATGGATCTGCGAACCACTGCTGTTGTTGAGAAGGGACATTATGGAGAAGAGAATTGGAACAGGGTATGTAGGGGCGGAGGGGAATACCGAAGCGACGCACAGATTATTCATGGTCAAGTGTTCAACCGGGCCAAAATTCACGGTGGGACCATTCCCGACACCTCCGACTCCGCCTCGTTCGCCGCCCGCTCCACCACTGCCTCCTGTGCCTCCTGGACAAAATAAATGATGCTATTGGGATCCAGACCAAGCTTTCTCGCACCATGAATATTGACTACGTGGGATTCGCTCGCACGGCGAAGCATGGTCGGTGTCGATCGTTCGAGACTGGCCTGACTGTACAGACGGGCTGACCAATGGAGAGACGAGAAGGATATCTTCCTGCGGGATTGGACCTGGAGATGGATGTGAAAGACAAGCCTGAGCGTTGTGCAGCGCCTCGTGGCGGACAGCAAGACGACAGCTTGAACTTTCGCACGACGATTGACCTAGAACAATGTGTACAGCATTTGGAATGTCACGTCAGTGTCGCTGAGCTAGGGCTTGAACCCGTCCATCAAACAGGACAGCCGTCGAGAAAACGGTGGAGACGTCGCACAGGCTCGAAGCACTCAAGCACGACGAAGTCCGAGAAAAGCAAGCTTGGGTCACGTGGGGTATATACAAAGGGCGGCACCTACATACATTCGAATGCCCGGCACATTCAGCTCACAGGCGGCACATTGAGTGAATGTGCCGTGCGTGAACGCAAGGGCGGCACATTCCATTTCGGGAATGTGCCGGCCTTGGCACTGACTGAGTATTCTGGGAAAAAACGAGTGTCTTTACTTCACATCCCGCTGCGCCTCTTTCCCTCTTCCCACCACCACCCCTCGCTCCAACAACCCCGCCAACGCGTCAAAAAGCCCACCCATGGCACCAATAACTCGGAGCATACCGCCAACGACCAACTCTCCATGGACAGTGTCTCGGTATGTCGATTGATCGACTTCCATACCTATGTATTTCGCGCCATGACCCCCCTCGCTGTTCTGTATGCGCGGTGTCCGTGTTTATGCCTTCATTTCAGATGCATCCCCTGCTCGCTACATAATTCCGCTCCCCGCACGCGGTTGGTGACAACTTGAGCCACACTATCTCTCGCGTCGATCTCTGGAGTGCAGGCGGTCACGCAGGTATGTCCCTAAATCTTGCTGCTCTGGTTTTTCGCTTCTTTAGGTTGATTTCTCACTATTCCCAAACCACACCAACATGTACGTTCTAGGCCAATAATTTCTTTGCGTGTAGTTGGCACATACATGGCATGTGCAATATACTGACACACCCAGGTTGCACACCGGCGCCGCGCTCCGATCTTCTGGCCGCGCACACATGCCGTGATCTCTAATGTGTGCAGCGCAGTCTTGAGTAAGTTGTCGTACACAGAACTAAACGCAACTGAAGGAAGCTTACCTAACATGCACAGGACCTTGTGGATTTGCTCGCTATCCATGTGCCTTAACCGTATAGGTCACCTTTCATGCTAACGACTCCGCCGCTTCCTAGAACTGGTATCCCCGAATTGGAGGTATGCCGTCGTCATGCTGTCAAACTTGAATTACCGCTGATGTTTTCTTATTTACCCAAATCTTCTTGCGCAGCTCAATATCTCCTAGGTTTCATCTGAACCCCCCGGTATTCATATATCTGCGAGTCTCCAGGATTATTTTGCAGTCATCGTAATATTTAAGCTGACAGTACCTCAAACCCAGGCATTTCCGCGCGTTTTGTTGAAGAGTCCCAAATTGCTAATCCAGCAATTTTTTCGCAGAAGGATAGCAGAGTCTGTGGCATCGATGGCGTGGGTGGCATTATCTAGGATCGTAGATAATACTGTTGCTACATACCTTCCATAAATTATAGCATCTTGTGGTTTCTCTCTAAGTACGGGGAAGAGAAAGCTGGAGGAATACCTCAAAAATGCGCACAGACTCTCACAAATTGGCCAAATTCCCCGAATCCAACAGAATTATCCCAGATTCAGTAACATGGATTTTTCTGATGCAGCAAGCCAGCACTAGTACACCCGAATCTTGCATTTGAATAATCATTCTGTCGTACGCCTCTATCATATTTTCCGCCGCCCGAATTTGTTCCCATTTTTCGTTCTCTAGCTCATGCGCACATTGTCGACATTTCTTCCGGAGCGACTACCCCCGAGGTGCGAGGTCACCGAGAGCCCGAAGTTGATGAAAGGAACTCCCCCGAAGAGATAGGCATGTTCCCTCCCTCCAACGGCACGTAAACGCAAATGCAGGAGGCGATTGAAGAGTGCTACACGAAGTAGTCAAAAAGGTGAGCCAAAAAAAAAAATGCAAACACCACCGATACTCTTGCGATGCTGATTCCAGTTTCAACATTAATAATGATACAACTCCAGACATTTACCACTGGGGTGGGGGGTTATATTATACTCGGGTGGTCCACAGCCTGAACTACGAGTTTACCGAAAACAAACATGCAGGTATGTACGGGTGGTTATCCTTACATACACTACAAGATGTGAACGGAGCACACACCATTCCAAGGGGTCGATCACACAAGACGCTGACTAACTGTAGACTGGCTGGCCGTTTGAATAGCTGGACTTCTTGTTAGAACCCAATGGGACTTGACCACCAGCGGTATGCGCAAGTGTACGGGAGGAGTTCTCTCCTCCCAGGTAAAAAATCCCCAGTGTCCACCAGTCACAGAGAGTTGTCGTATGTCTGTTCCTTTGCAGAATGCATGCACAGGAGCCAACAACCCAAATATTTTTGCCAAAAAGGCAGGTAGAAAGCTGCCGAGAACTATCAATGCTCTACTGCCGGGGGTCCAACCAGGAGCATAGGTTCCGCGTCGTAAATTTTGAGTACGTTGAATGCCAATTTTGCCAGGACTGGAGTTATTTCCCTTCGCGCAAGAACGGCTCGGAAGAAGGACATCACATCTGTGAACTGACCTCGGAACTCGGGCACTTCCGCATAAAGGGCCGCCAGAAAGGACTCGCGGACCTGCTGCAGTTCTGGGTGATCGCAAAGAAACATTGCATGGGCTGGGTCTTCAACATAATCCTTGCAAAATCTGCAAAGCCGCCATTCCCGTGGTACAATTGGTTTGCCACGTTCGGTCCAACGGCGTCGCTCAACTGCTAGGCTATGGCTCGAAAGTACCATCCTCGTGAGGGCACGTCGATGGTCGGGAGTCTTGACTCTCAGGTAATGGCGAACAGCGTTGTCTTTGACGGGTTCTGACGGGGTCTGACCGGGCGTCAAGACCCCTTGACCGACCTTTGACCGTTCCGTCAAGGCCGGATTTCTTTTTTTGGAATAGCCGTTTAAAATTCGTAGAACCACCAGAAAAATGAGGGAAAAAATCGGATCATTGGGAGAATGGATATACAAGTCGATATCGTCTACCAAGCGGTCCTATAATGCGAACTCATTTGGAAGTTCTTTATCCCACCATGGCCATGACTCGGAGCATGTTTGAAGCTCTCCGCGTCATTCTTTGGACGTTCAAAGTGCCCTTCAGGTGTGCAGTGTGAGTACAATTGAACAGATGGTCTTTGCCATGCATTGCCAGATTATGCCACATTTCTCATTTCAAAGACAACATTGATTCCTTTGACCGATTTTGAATTCTGACTGTCCCACAGCAGTTTTGAGCCATACTCATGTTACATTAATTCATGATCTGACATCGGTATCACTATGGAGCTTTTCACAGGCCATTCGGGGTGCATTTGGAGATGGGGTTGCCCTGTCATTCACATAGCAGTTTTCCAGACCAGTAAATCTGACGACCTTTCAAAATTGATACTGTAGGCAGGTGAAATTCGTCTTTGACCACTCAGAACCTCGGATTATGGTCGGGTAAGGCTTGCTAGCATTGCACACGAGCCTTAACGATCGTAACGAAGGACTTTTCCAAATTTGGAAAGGGTCAGGCCGAGGGTCAGACCTGGTCAAATGGGTCAGACCTTTTTGACTCTCGGCCTGGCCTCAGACAACACTGATGGCGAAAGTCCAGGGATTTTTTGACGAGTTTGCCTGATTCGCTATCGATCTCCAAGCGTCCAGTAAGTAGCTCCTTTGTCGTGGGCGAGGTTTCGATCTCGTTATCAATCCAGGCCTCCATGGATTTTTTGACCGCCTTCATGGCTTGCTCAACGGTTGTTATCTCCAAGCCAGTTGTGATATTGAGCTCGACTGGTATATAGAGACGCGACAGAACAATGCGAAGATTATTAATCCAGGAAATTTTCATCGCGCGAGCGAGGGTCACCGACTCTTGTAGTGCATACCAAACAGGCCGGTCCGAGTCTTGCAAGCCCAACAGGTAGCAGAAGTATTTTAGGGCCAAATACACACGGCGATAACGTATGGGCCATACCCCCGTCTCGGAGAATAGGATTGCCTTCATGCTGCGGGATCCAACTCCGAGCATCCGTCTCAGGAATCTACATTGGACCTTCTCAAGGAGTTTGATGCTCTTTTCTTGTATGTCCAGACATATTTCGCAGCCGGCAATGAGATACGGGTCCACTCGTGCCATATAAATGGTTCGCATGTCCCAGGCTGGGAGAACTCCGACAAAGCGGTCCAGTCCGAGGAGAACATTGGCAGCTCTTGAAGCTTTCTTAGCCTTAAGCTTGTATTGTTCACGCCAAATAAATTTGGTCCCCGTTTCGAGCCAGAGTCCAAGGTAACATCCTTCTGGACTTGTTTGATCACCTTCCCTCCCAGGCTGAATGTGGGGTAACTCTTTTGACGCGGGCCAAAAATTTGGTACAAACACTTCGGGATGGAAGTTTCGCAACCATTGTCATTGGCCCAGGACTGCGCTCCGTTTAGATGGATCTGGAAGCCGGAGGGGCATGAAGATGCAGTGAGAATATCATCTGCATGCTCCATGTTCGAAATAGGTACACCATTCAACACAGGATGGTGCGCGAGAATGAAGTCCGACATGAACAAATTCCATAGGTGCGGAGAGCCCGGGTCACCAGTCAAAATGCCAAGTAGGGATCTGAATGCGGGGGCAAAGCGACCATCGAGGCGCACAATATAGCGAATTTAGTCGTACAAGAGCTTCAGCCATCGGATCATGGGGCCGGAAATCCCGAGTTTGGCCAGTTTTACCCAGAGTGTTGATCTATCGGTTCCCGGGAAGGCATTCTTGAGGTCGAGGTATGCAACATAGAGGGTTTTCCGAGGTCTTCTGCCTTGTCAATGAGGCATAGCAAGACAAACGGATTGTTGTTTGTGCGTAGGTGTGCCTGGAATCCATTCTGAGTTTTTCGGCGCCCTCGGCGCCCTCGCGAAGTCGTCTGTCGATGACCAATGTTAGCATCTTGAGCATGCAACACTCGAGAGCGATCCGGCGATAACTCGATGGGTCGGTCGCGTCCTTGTCTTTTTTGAGAATCCCAATCAGCAGCGAAATTAACCACGGTCGCGGCGCGTCTTCGTTCCACAGGCAAAATAGGAAGAATTCCAAGAGTTTCTCATTAGGAACAGCAAGGCAATCCCCGTATGAGAACCATCCACGCCAAGCGCAGTATCGAGCCCGTGCTCTTTGATGTGGAGCTTCATTTCCTCAATCTCCTTCAGTGTAATGTCTCGAGTGCATGATTGCCGCGGTGAGGTATCGGGCGGCTCGAAAGCGAGTTCGCGTGCCATTCTTGCATTGAACGTCAATTGTTCAGTATTGAACGATGCGGGAGTAGCAGCAGGGTAATTCAGCCGTCCTTCAAAGTTGCTGGACAGTTGAGTTAGGGTGACCTTAGCTTTTTTTGGCCTCGCATCAGTGCGCTTTCGAACGAAGTCCCAGAAAGATTTATGATCTTTGCAGGCCAACAGTTATTTTCGAAGATCCTGCTGCAACTTATGCACCTTTGCCCGACCACGATGTTTTGGGTCAATAATCTCGTCCGAGGTCTCGTCCTCGCCACTCCTCCATCGACTAGGCCTTGGCAGAGATTTCTCCTCCAAATCGGTGAAGACCTTCCGTTTTCCAGTGCACGAGACATCCACGTTGTTGCATGCAGGAACTCCATCGCATACAGGGGAGAAAATTGTGGCACTGTGTGGGACTTGTAGAGCAGCTCTTGCCAAGGCGTAAGCACTGCGTTTGGACTCGTTATCCGATTTCTTATCGAGATGTACAAAAATTGTGCGGCCGTGCCTCGCAGCAAGAAGGTTTACTGTTGCTTTAAATAAATCGCCGTTGGATCCCGGCCATCCGAGTGCCATATTCCTTGCTGCCGCATAACATAGTTGGCGTATAACCATCTTTGACGTGCAAAATATGAGAAAAGTCTTGTCAGAGTCAACCTTTTGGATCGCTTCATGGATAGCATATACGCGGCCTCTATCCGCTGTGGCATGACACTCCGTCGACGTGCCGGGCACTTTCAGAGACCTGTTCAATGGAGAATCGGGGCCGAAGAAAATTCCACTGTTAAATTCCTGTTTTAATCACATTTCTTTCTCTATCGTGTTTCTGCCTTGCGCCGATTAATATTCAAGACTTGTAATGTGATGGTAAATGGCAGTGCAACTCCCAGGGTCTGAATTTATGGTAGGAATGATGTAACTGACACGGCGGCCAGCAGAATGTGCCGGCCATCCAAGCGGCCACCCGCTCAAGGGCGGCACATTCGGGGAATATGCCGGCTGTGGCCCCGAATGTGCCGCCCGTAAGCTGAATGTGCCGGGGGTTCGAATGTATGTACATGCCGGCTTTGGTCTATCCCGGGTCACGTGGGATCTACTACGACATGTAAGATACCGCCGCGGCAATCAGCCATGCAGCTGCAACAGCTGCGTTCCCCACCTCCAAAACAAGGCCGCCCACGGCCAATCCAAAAACCGAACCCCTGCGAAAACAAGCTTGCCTGCGCCATAACAAATCCCTTACCCTGTAATGGTGCCTAGGGCTTTTCACCGTACGTACCGTATACGGTACGGGGGCTTTGTCTCGTAATACGGCCACGGTGCGGCTACGGTGCGGTAAAGCAAAGAAGACTTGAACGCCATACAAAACGGTACGTACCAATTACGGCCGTATACGGCTACGGCACCAAAGGCTGTTGTCAACATAAAGTCAACAATAGTGCATTGGATAGGTACACACCTCCAAGAAGTACACCGGGGGTTTGTTGTGTTGAAATCTCGGTGCGGAATACCCGCTATCTATATTTTGATAGTGGGTTTTTGGAGGGATCTCAAAAAAAAGTTTCAAGCCATATTTTGTGATGGCGTTTACTAATAAGGAAAAACTTGGCACCCGTTAATCTACCCTTACATGGTAACCCGCAGACCGCAACCTCTCTCTTTATGGTAATTTACTGATGTTGGATCACCGTTGTCAATTAACGCGTTTCATAAACCCCTGACTGTCCCTTCCCCCCTGAACGTATATGCACAAATACCTTCGCCCCCAGCGCTATTCGTCTTCCCAACATGGCCCTCTTCATTGAAGGAATACCCGTATCGTCCGTCTCCTTCGCGCCCACACCAATAACGGTCCTCTCCGCCTCTTTCTTCCGGACCTTGTCTCGTGACAGCTCGCGTCTTCTCCTGACAACACCGGTTCACCCACATGGCTCCTGCTCCACTGTTCTTGAATGCGCTGTGTCTGCAACTTCCCAATTTGATGTCGTACTCGGAAATGACTGGGCAGCTCTTCTGAGAGAATTTCTTGTATCTGTCGGGTACCGCCTACCTAGCCCGTTCGACCCTTGGCCATTCCTCCTCTCGAATCAGTCTACCTCCCATCCTGCCGTTCTTGGTTCAACCTTTTCCTCATCGTCTACCCGCAACCAAGGGTCATCTTATTCCGCGTCGAAAGTATCAACATCGGCGGCGTCATCTTCGCACCATGTTGGCCCCAGTAATTTTTTCCCCCCCTCTGGCCGGATGAATCTGATTGTTGTCGCTAGATCAGCCGCCGAAGGCCAAGCCGTTGCCTCGCATCCAACGCGTAAGCAAAAAAACTCGCGGTGCGTGAATCATTTCTCTTCGTCAAACCTTCTCTAATAAACAACCCAACTTGTACCTCGTTGCTTCGAAACTTTGAAACTTTGAAACTTTGAAACTTTTATGTGTTATGCACCCAGGCGTCGTCGCTCCCGGTATCAAAGTCAAACAGTATGTACCTCCGACTGGGAAATTCGTCAATGCAACCGCGGGATCTTCTCGCCTTCAACCGGAACTGGTTAAGCAACTTGATTCTGACGCCCAAGATACCCTCGTAAACCTCCTACTCTCTCCTGATAATAATCTTAATATTTTCACTACGCCGCCTAAATCTCTAATAAAAATGTTGAATTCGCATCACATTCCCAAGCCCGCGGATCTGACTATCGCTGGTGCTCGCCACGCACTGCTCAGTCATCTAATAACCGGCGCGTGCGTCGCTACATGCGATCCTGTCTTCAAGGAAGATCACTCGTGTGCTTGTAAGCAACTCTGCTCTTTATATTCCAGTCAGCAGGCACTTTCGTTCGCGGTTATAAGTATTTTACTGTCCGCATCGCATGATAGGCTCCCAGACACGGGCATCGAGATAATTGCTGACTGCATGGGATGGGAAAATCGTGAGCGTTCTGTCGTTCTGTCCCAGATGAGCAACCGGCGTCGGGTCCTGGTTCACGACCATACTTCAAGCCATACTGCGCGTACATTATTCGAACAACTCGATTCGTTGCCCAAAGGCACCCTGATGTCTATTGCACAAGCTCACGGGATTTTCATGGTAAAGCACGCGACCAATGACTCTCTCCGTCAAGCTATCACTGAGCATATAGGTATGGGTAGGTGTGTGGCTCACGAGGGCTTCGCACCGTTCCTAGGATGTTTGTCCCTTGAATCCGAATTCCCGCCGCCGAAACCCGAGTCCGGGACATGCGATGACCCGTCTGTCAGGCTTCAAATTCAGATATTGCGTCAGCTAATGCCAGTATTGAAATTAAGGCCTTTGAGGCGATTGTTAGAGCTGCACGACGTCAGTTACGTTGAATCTGACAAAGCCAAAAAATTGAGGCAACACCTGAAGAGTTATTTGGTCCGTCTTCGGCCAGGCAAGTATCCCCAAGACATGGTCGGAGTCCCGGGTACCAATCGCAGGCTACGTGCACAGGAAAGCTCTCGTCTGCGCAAGGAATGGCCCCAACTAGTACCCACACAGCTAAAAAACAAGTTGCTCGCGAACTTCAATATGGAGATATCTCAAGACAAACTGGCCACTTTCATCTGCGGCAGTTGCTCTGAAAACTGCCCCATTGTTGATAAATGCACTCTGGGTTTTGAAGATTTCGACATTAACCTACTGAACAGACCGGACGACAATGGCGCGGATGATGCAATGTCCGTAGACCTCGCTGACAGTGACGGTATGTCAGAAGATGAACCAGACTTGGATGCCCCAGACACCCTTCCATCTAAAAAAAAACCCGCGCCACAACTCCCGTTCCGAATAGTTGGTTGGACCCAAACAGCCCCGAACCACCCATGCCCATGGCTAATACGCCGTACAGCCACATGTTAATAGACCCCTCTAGCGTCGAAGCAGACACTGATACCAATGACCCCGTCATTGTCGTATGTCGTCGGTGCCGAACAGATTTAAAGGGAGGACGCGTACCAGCTTTGTCCATGGCCAATCGCAACTATCTGGGACCTGTTCCTCACGAATTGCAAGATTTGACTGTTGTCGAAGAGGCGATGATCTCACTCTGTCGAGCCAAGTGCTGGATCATTCAGTTACGCGAAGACCATGCTGAGACTTCTATTCCAATATCTCAACGCGGCGTCCGTGGTCACATAATTGTCTAACCACAGAAACCTTCTTCTATTGCCCGCACCCTCCCTCCTTCACTAGATGACATTATTACGCCAGTCTGTGTGATTTTTGTTGGATCTCATCCGCCGACTCCTGAATGGTTACGGGAAAAAGCCAAACCACTCATAGTGCGGAAAGAGAAGGTACTGAACGCGTTGAATTGGCTGAAGGCCAATAACCACTTGTATCGCAACATTCCTCTGAACAACGAAGTTTTAGATTCCTTGCCAACAGATTCCATCTTGCCTTTCCATGTTCAACACATCGTCCCTAACGCTGGTATTGACGCCACGACCTCTGATTATATCCCTGGGTCCGCTGAACCACCCGATTCATCCGCCGTGCCTAATTTAAACGAAATTTTGCAGCCTCCCGTCTCAAACATCCCGTTTCAGAGTGTTGTAGTTGCCGATGTCGATGGAAATGCACCAGCGAGTGAACTGCGAGCAGCTGCTGTTGCCCATATGAAGAAGCCTGGGTCGAATTATATCGAAATCCCGCACGGATCTCATCCCGCGAACGAGTTCCAAAATCCCCACCTCTTCCCTATGATGTACCCCACCCTATTTCCCTATGGTCTTGGTGGCCTCGAAGACAAAGATCGACCCACGCGTCTTGGCTTCAAACGTCATGTCAAGCATCTGTTCAACCTTGCAGACCGCAGATTTCAGGAACATTATTCATTCTTGTTCACAGCGTTCAACATGATCCAGCGCCGAGCACTCCTGCTGAGAACTAAATTAAAGGCAGATCGACCCAACTTTGACCATATCGCCGCCAAATTCGGCACGGTCTCGCCAGGCGCAGTACATGTCGTTTCAGAGCGCATTGCAGCTGGAGACACGAAAACAGCTAACACTGCAGAAGAAAAGCGCGTGCTGAGGTTGATGAAAGAGGTCAGCGTGATAACATCTCATGTTCCGGGGTCGTCTCAGTCAAAGTTGGTGATGCGGAATGAAATCAGGGCACTTATGATCGAAAAGGGATTACCCAGCTTCTATATAACCATAAACCCGGCAGATATATATAATCCACTGGTGAAATTTTTGGCGGGAGATGAAATCAACCTGGACGCGCTATTGCCGAAGGATATACCCAATTACGTTCAACAGGCATGTACAATCGCCAGGAACCCGTCCGTGGCCGCTCGCTTTTTTAACATTTACATGAAAGCTTTTATCAAGTGCATTCTGGCGTATGATCCGGATCAAGACGACAATGAAGGAGGCATATTGGGAGTTGTCAAATCGTATTATGGTACAGTTGAGGCCCAAGGTCGAGGCAGCCTCCATTGTCACATGATGGTATGGATCGACGGTGCTCTGAATCCCAATGAGATTAAAGATAAAGCGCTGGGCAACGGTGGAGACATCGATTTCCAGAAAAGGCTCATAGACTTCCTTGATGACACCATTTCAACCGCCGTTCCCGCAGATCCAAAGCCAGACCTCCAAACGCCGTTGTCCAAATTTCACCCTTGTGCCACCCGTGGTCCAGGCCCCAACATTCCACTGAATGAGCAAGATGACGCAGACCAGAAGGACTTGCATAACTTGGCGGAGCGCTGTCAGCGCCACCGGCATACTGCGACCTGCTACAAGTATTGGAAGGGGTACCCGCAGCCCAAGGAATGCAGGTTCGATCTTGACAAGGACAACGAGACTTTACACAGCGTCTTCGATCAGGAAACAGGGGAGATCGAGCTGCGCACTCTGGACGGCTTGGTCAACAACTTTAATGAGACAATGTTACGCGCTATCCGCTGTAACATGGACATAAAATTTATTGGTTCTGGACCAGCCGCGAAAGCCATCCTATATTACATCACAGACTATATAACCAAGTCGCAGTTGCAAGCGCATGTCGCATACGCCGCACTTGAGTTGTCTGTCCAAAAACTGGGTGACTTCAATCCGGAGGAGGACGACCTCACATCTAGGTCCAAAAGATTGCTTCAGAGATGTGCACATTCATTGATATCAAAGCAAGAGTTGTCTGCTCAACAGGTTGCCTCGTACTTGATGGATTATGAAGACCATTTTACCAGCGACCGGTTCACTAACCTATATTGGACGAGCCTCGAAGCGTTTATCAATAGCGAAGACCCCAGTCCCGAGTGCTACAAGCAGCAGACTGAGTTAGACGTTGTCCCTTTAGAAGAAGCACCGCAGATTCCAGAGGGCCTCGATACATCTAGCGGCGAAGACGAACACCTCGACGATGTCGAAGAGACAGCCGCAGTGCCAGACACAGACGACTTTGTTACTGACAGCAACGACTTAGTTTCCATTGCCCTCGATGCGAGCGGACAGATCAAACCTACGGCAAACCAAGCATGTGACTACCAAAAGCGAGGCGATGTTCTGGAAGATGTCAATGTTTGGGATTTCATTGCGCAAACCGAGAAAGAGAAAATCAAGAAGGGCCAGTACGACGATGATGAGGACGAGGAAGAAGCGCGGGAAAAGGTAGCTTTCGATGCTGACGTTGACCCAGACACGGAGTGGAACCGGCACAATATCCTTGATTTCGAGGGCAGACCGTTACCCCGTGTCCCCTTCAAGAATGATCATCTGGAGGACGAAACCCACGTTATTAAAGTCAGATCTTTTGCGAACAGGAAGGTACCAGTGCCCATAGGTCCATCCATACCGCGGAGGGACAAAGCAGACACAGTCCAGAAGCACGCCAGGCTCATGCTCATATTGTTTAAGCCTTGGAGGCACGCTGATGATCTCCGTCATAACAATCAGTCTTGGCTAGAAGCATATCAACAGTTCGTGCGCACCTGCTCACCCGAAATTTTGGAATGCATCAACAACATGCAGCTTCTTCATGAGTGCAAAGACAGTCGTGATGCCCATTTTGCTAATCGTCGCATTCGTAGACGTGCTGGCATCACGCTCGAACTTCAGCGCGGATCCCGAGATTCCAATGACTTCGGCGAAGAAACTGATGAGACCCTCATGGATCACTTGGATGCAATAGAGCGCTCACGTTCTATTAGAGCCGACGGCAGTCGTGCCGATGTTCTGACCGCTTTGGAATGTGCTACCAGATGTCAATTGATCGGTGGACGAACTGCCCCAACTGCACCTGTAGCAACTGTTCCTTCAATGCATACTTTCGTTTCAGAGCGTCATCCTGAGCTAAAGGCCTTGTGGGTCAAGACATACGAGGCCCGGAAACAGGAGTGGAGACAGTCAACACTTACCACGGTTGAAGGGGCACAGGATATTACGAACCCCAGCCCAGAATCTTCAGACGGCGGCATTCGCGATGGTGCTGCATTTAGGGATTTTGTTTCTGGTCCATCGCAAGCACAAATACGAGAAGCAGACCAGCTGTTGGACCGAGAACCTGCCGCACAACAGACCATGAAAGTTCCGTCTGATATTCCATCTCTTATAAAGACGCACCAGTTGAACGCCGAGCAAGCGCGCGCTTTCAGTATCGTAGCCGAACACAGTATGCCGGGTGCGCCCAAAAACCCCTTGCGCATGCATCTCGGCGGCGCTGGCGGCACAGGCAAATCCCGTGTCATCAACGCTCTCCAGGACTTCTTCATCGAACGTGGACAGTCACGACGGTTTCGTTTGTCTTCTTACACGGGCGTTGCTGCTAGAAATATATCCGGGATGACTCTACATGCTGCGCTTATGCTAGGTGACCATTATGGTTCCGCTATGAGTTCCAAGTCGAAAAGAGATCTTATGGCGATGTGGGAGGGCGTGGATTACCTGTTCGTCGATGAAATCTCAATGGTGGGCTGTGCATTCCTGTACGAAATCAGCCACGCGTTGAGTGTTGCCAAAGGGAACGACCTAGCTTTTGGTGGAATCAACGTTGTGTTTGCAGGCGATTTCGCTCAGCTACCTCCTGTGGGACAAAAGAGGCTCTACGCTCACCTAGGACCATCGGACATTGCAAAAGCTGCGACCACGAACGGCCAGAAGGTCGTTTTTGGAAAGCTTTTGTGGTTGTCGGTTAACACGGTCGTCATGTTGCACGAGAATATGCGCCAAAGTGGACCTGAGAACCAACGTTTCGTCGAGCTGCTTTCAAGGATGAGGGAGGGTCGCTGTACAGCTGCTGACTACGAATTATTGAACACGCGGTTAGCCTCCAAACTCAACATTGACTGGACGAGTGATAAATGGAAACGCGCACCAGTCATCGTTGCAGAAAATGCTATGAAGGACGCCCTGAATGTACAAATGGCCCAGGATTTCGCTATATCTACAGGTCAACCTCTGCACTGGTATTACGCGCAGGACACTCACAGCAAGAACAAACCTGTCGAAAGCGATGTACTGCAAGACAAATTGATGCAAATGGATTCCGCAAAAACACTTTCACGTCTTGGACGCTTACCTCTTGTCATTGGAATGCCTGTGATGATTGCGCAAAATTTCGATGTTCCTGGAGGTGTGGTCAATGGTTGTACAGGGACATTGGCAGGAGTCCGGTACCAAGTGGGCGCAGACGGTAGATGATATGCAATATCTTGCATTATCGACGCTCCTGACACAACGCCCGGTATCATGCCTGAGCTGCTGCCACAACACGTAGCCATCATGCGGGACACTGTGAAGATAAAATTTCGTCATCCACACTCCAATTCCACAATATCCATTAAACGCACCCAATTGCCCGTGTTGCCTGCGTTCTCCATCACAGCTCACAAAGCACAGGGCAAGACGCTGCCAGCCTGCATTGTCAATTTTACAGGTTGCAAAGGCAGCGAGGCACCGTATGTCATGGTTTCCAGAGCGACATCCCTCGACGGTCTGGTTATTCTTACGCCGTTCCCGAAAGACAAAATCTGTTGTCGACAGAACGAGGATGTTCGCCTTGAATTCCGGAGATTGAAGTACCATGCGCTTAGAACCATAGTCGAACAAGGGACAGCTGCGGAAGTGGCCCGTGCCTCGCGGGACATCGCGGCATTGTACAATCCCAACTCGGGTGGTGCGGAGGTGGAGGGAGACGCGAGTGACGCATGTGACCGCGTGATCCGGCTGCAGAGAGCCAATGCTGTGCTAACGGCGCCAATCAACCGCGCGCGCCTCTCTCTATCCACCCCCATACCAGCGACTCAAGTGGCCAATGGTTCTATCTCTCGTGCCAGGCGCCACCTTAAACGACGGTTGGATGACCCCACTCCCTCTGGTTCTCCCAAAAGGCCGAAACACGCGCTCGCCCCTGGTGCACCCCCTTAATGCAGCTGGGTGCTATTGACTCTACCCCCATGTCCCTCGCGCAATTTATGGCCCAGGAGCGGCACGACCGCCTGTTGCGTCGACTTTACCAATCCTCACATTGTCTGCTCGCCTTGGCGATCCCCAAACACGACTGCACGACCCGTGTTCAGCGAGCCCCTGCTGGAGGCGAAACTGCCGACTTCCTTTTCACGGGCAGCGAACGATTGTTCGAGTGTATCGTGGTGGGATGTGTACAGTCCTCTTCGGTGAGCTCCCGTGATGCTCGAACCTCAGCACCTATACTAACACGTTAAAGGGAATCACATCGTTACACCTGCATATCGCTCTCCCCCCGTTTTCACCACCTGAGATGGAGCTCTTTTTCCGCAATCAACTCACCACCCTCGAGTCCATGTTGTTGAATCGCGAGCAAACAGGTGACCTATCTGTACGTGCGACGGACATGCTTTTTGTGGCTGATTGCTGATTTTATATCTGCGTTCAGATCCTTTTGGAAGACGCCATCCCTTGGACCATCGGTGGATCCTCCGCTCCTGCGACTGCCATTATATCGATCAATGTTCCGTGCCACGCCAGCGTAATGCTTTTTTAATACTTCCGCTATGTCGTCGTTAACCAGAGTCACAGATACGCCTAAACACCCCTACCCGAGCATTTCTGCCCTGCCCGTCCAACTCCTCGTCGACCACTTTATCGTCCACAGACGAGCCTGTATCACATACTCCACCGCTCCTGCCAAAAGAGGGGGATTTAATTGCCGTTCTTTGCACCTTCCAGTCGAGAGACTTTCCTCGTCCTTCAAGCCGGGGCCTTCCCGTCTTCATTCGCGTGCGCCTTTTATTCTGTCCTGCATGTTTTTACTGACCATCTAGCAGGTGTACGACTTGACTGCTTCCTGCGTAGAAATCTTAGTCTGATTTGTAGATGTAACTACCCTGAATTAATCGTCTTGCCTACTCTCGATCACGCGAATTTCTCATCGACCCCCGACCCCCTCTACCCAAGGCCCCTTACCGTTACTGACCTCCATTCAAATCATTGGACCTTACCTGACGTGCCGACGAATAATTTCACCTTATCCGAACATCAAACTAGTTTCGACGTCGATGAACGGTCCGTATTGTTTATCCCGCATTCAGTTCGTCAGATCTCATTCTGTCATGAAACTCCTCTTTGCACCGGCGAATCGGAGGCTCCTGAACAGCAAAGGGATAAAAGCTGGGGTATTCCTTAGGAATTCCTCGTCGTCTAAACATGGATTCCCCTCACTCCAACATCCCTGGCCCAAACATCGTGCTTGGTACCAGCTCTATCGCCCCTCCCCGCGGTCCCAACCTTCTCTCTCCCATCTACGGCGACCGCAACGAGTCCGGACTTTACGATGCAGTCGCCGACCAGATTGAGAAGATGGGACTGGACGCCCTCGCCAATCTTGAGTACCCCGACCACTTCACACGCCAGGTCAAAGGCTGGTCCAAGAACCATCGGTACCTCGACAAGACCGGCGAAGAACTTCGCACAGCCATCGTCGGGGAGATCGCCGGTCCTGAGTGGGGCACCATTGTACGTGCGCAAGGCAACTATTTTGCTCGCGAAGGAGACGATGTACGTTCCCATCTGCCTGTATTTCTACTTGCTGCTCATCACACCCCGCAGTTTAAACCAATTGACGACAAAGCCAAGATCAAAGACACGCTCGCTATCACTATTCCCACTTGTTCCTCCACTAGGCTCTATAACACCGTCGCCAACCAGAACATCGTCGCTGGGCAGGTTACTAGTGCTAACGCAGACGAGGACATGCGGAACGGTCGCGTGAGCTTCTCTTTCTTCGTCCGGCGACCGTCTTTAAGCTGACCATTCACCATCTAGGACCCCATCGTCAAGAACTGGACCAAGTCGAGCAAACCTGACAGTGAGAATCACGACGTCATGCTCCTAACGATGTTGCCCAAATACGCAGTACGACCATTTCAGTCCCATGTGATAATGCTTACTTATTCACTAATAGATTCCGTCGGCCGCTGGCGCGCCCAAGCCCAAGCGTACGGCCAAGCACAAGCTCGATGAAACATCCGATGAAGCGGTGCCTGCTCCCGCGACTCAGCCTGATACCCTCCAGTACCCCGAACGTGCGTCTATAACCAGTTGACTTTACAACCA
The DNA here is from genome assembly GCA_029378395.1 of Mycena leptocephala. Classification (NCBI taxonomy): domain Eukaryota; kingdom Fungi; phylum Basidiomycota; class Agaricomycetes; order Agaricales; family Mycenaceae; genus Mycena; species Mycena leptocephala. Next base: position 7,406 of record JARJLF010000253.1, on the reverse strand, counting down.
ACTAACCCTTCTTTCAGCAGAGGATATCAAGCTCGGTGCTCATTACGAACCCGCCTTGCTTCCCGACTACGGAGGGTCGTACTTCAATCATATCAAGGCGAAATTAGTCCAATTGGATGTACGTGATGCGCACAATAATCTCATCCCCCCATGGAAACACTACGACGCCCTCAAACCGGGGACCCTGATCCTTGCCCTATGCTCTTTGCATTGCTACACCATGACCGATGATCGTGGCAAGGAAACCATTCATTTACCTGAATCGCACAACATTCTAATAGTTTTCCAGATATACCAGATCAATGCGCACACGATCAGAGTGCTGGCAGAGTCGGACGAGTACGTTGAGACGCGTACTCGACCCATCGCTCCCAACTCCGGTGAGCGCAGCATGGCGAAGCTTCCTCAGCGCGCTGCTCCTGCCTCATTTGACCAGTTTATCGTCCCTGGTGTGAGCCCCTCTTCCGGTTCGTCTGGAGGCAGCGATATGTCCGGAGGCAGTGATTTGACGCTTGACTTTGAAATGGAGGACAATGGAAAGAAGCCAAAGAAAGGCAAGAAAGCGCGCAAAGAGCTTTGATTATTTTCGCGACGCATTATACCGATCTCATTTTTACACATTAACATTTTATCTGAAATCTATACACGTACTATACCCTGTTTACATTATGAATTATTTTCTGGACATCAAGCTCCGTGACTTATTCAACCGTCCTATGATCAACCGCAAGTTCTGTGTGACGCCTCAGCAGGGATGAATGTAGCGTTGAAAATTGAGTGCATTATCGGGACTTGGATGTCAACCTGGACATTATCACCTCTATCGAAGTCTTCTTAATGAGTCTAGACAATCCGGTCTTCCATCGGCGGTCTATATCAAGATGGTGTTAATAAATTGATGGCATTGGAAGCAGCGTACTCACGGTCGTCGTAACACGGTCCTGCGTAATGCGTGGCTGTGGATCGCTGCGCTCCTTGAGGACACGGTCTAGCATCCAGCGTCCAGGCCATAGTCGATCCAGATGGATACACTGAGCTGGTACTGGCGGGCGCACCAAATGGATATGAGGGAAAAAAGAAATTGAGGCATCCGGCATCAGCCGTCGTGCGGGGTGTGGCTGGGCATTCGAAATATTGACCGCAGACGTGTCTGCCGTCTAAATTGAAGCTGATACGGAAATGACTGACTATTGTCCTGAGGAAGTGGCTGATTCGGTATTCGCTCCCTGGGTGGACGAAGCTAATAGTGCTTCGATTAGGGAACGAAATAGAAGACGTTGCAGTCTCGGGATATGCAAGCCACAAGCCGTAATGTGTAACGCCTCCAAAGAGGTGACTGAAATTCGAATACGGGATGGGGTCCAGGCCGCTATCAGTTATCGAGCAGAAGATGACTATGGATTTGGTGGAGCTGGGGTGACGCAGGGTGGTAGAATGCAGAACTCCGCTCGATTTTCCGAAAGAATCGGAAGGGTATGCGGCATAATCCGTGGCCACGGAAAAAAACCTCAGCACGGCTGCGTATGTGTTGATAGGGACCGTGATTTCCATGTTGGTGGGCGTGCAATTGTAGTCGAATAAATACCCAAGGGTTGAGCGACAAATAATGGCCCTCGTCAATGTCTGCATAAAGCGGAAAGTGATGTGCGAGAGGTGAAACTGGCAGAGGAGCCGGTTTACAGATGCTTGCAGCTCTCGCGCACACAGAGCACGAAACTTTCTCGATGTCCCGGAAAGATTGATCCTGGACTTCAGCTTCGTGTGCGCGAATATAATTGGGAATAGATCAACAGGCAACTTGGAGAGATAATCCGACGCGCCGCCTGTACGAACTACGGGGTCAAACATTTCAAGTCAACATTAATGCGACGCCAAATCAGATTAACAACTGACGTTCATCCAGGTGGCATGAATCTGGCCCACGTTTCCGCACATAGCCCATGACCACGTCGAACATCGGTTGAGACCGTAGGCCGAGCTTGTAAATTGCGTCGACGTCCATGGAGTCCAACAAATCGTCCCAAGAACTGCTATATGGACGTCCTTCCAGCATGGCTACAGCCGCCGTGTTGTAGGCCCCCATCAACGGCTGTTTTTGGTCGTATGCTAGCACTTGTATGACTATCAGTAGGAGCTTCTCAAATCGTATCGACACTTACATTCGCTGATGTGAACATTATTGCTCTCCGACTGGATTTCAAGGTCTTCTGAATCGTTCCTCGACGGGTACCAGTCCAGCCAGTGCGACATGCTTGGCAATATAGAGATGAGGTTGGGTTAGGGGAACGTAAGGAACTTCCTTAAATACCTCCGTGTACTTCGTATGACGCTCCACTCTGAGGAGATCGTAGCGTCCCGAAAATGCTGCCAGAGCGAGACGTCTCAAGCGGAGACGCATAATGAAAGTGATCCGCGTATTTGCTTCCGCGCACCGCCATTGCACAGCTTCAGATGATCATCGGTCACGCGGCTGTTCCAGGGTTTCCCACGTCATGCCACTTCCGCTTCATCGATTCGCATCGCCAGTTAACTCCGGAACTCTCGCCAATGGAATGCTACACACGGATTTCGCTCCCACCAGAGACACTTCTGTCGGCAATGGCAGCTCTTTCACCTACAAGGACTGCAGGCTGGAATTTCCCCCGTCTGAAATAACCAGGGGAAAGATCGCCACGTACTACCCTTCTGTCTTCGGTGAGGTTGTATCGGTTATGGAGGTCAGTTGTGCACTGCTCTTTGTCAGTCGTCTTTAGTCCTTCACAGAACAACAATGGGTTCACGGTGAAGCTCACCCGGCCACGTGGAGCCAAAGGACATGTTGCAGATTCTTACGACATGCAACTGGGAAACCTCCAGGGAATCCTTGCCTCCGAGGTAACACATGATGTGAGTTAAACGGTGAAACATTCAATTTTACTCTTATTTGACCCAGAGCGACCTCTTCGAAAGCTGGTTTGGGGCTAAAGGTGTACTGCAACCTGTCGATGCTTGTTTCACGGTGCGTTTGTCGTTATCTGGCACGCGGCTGCTGATATTGTGACAGATCAATGTATTCCGGAACACCACAGACTGGATTATTGGCGAGGACATCAATGCTGGAACCCTGTTGGGCTTGTGGGTGAATATCCATAGGCTCGATGAGTACGTGAACCATCAAATACAGAAAGTACGTCTGAGTTCAGTCCACCCGTCGTTGTTCAGTAATATAACATGCATCTCAAGACCTATAGCCTAGAGGCAGATTTTTTTACCCCGCTCGTTTGATCTCCGCTTTAGACAAACGCTCTCTAAACCTCGGACCGCCTGACAGTCAGCTGCATGATCCGTTGTGTACAGAAACATCTTGTATTTTGGGTGTTGCCAAGAATAATGGTATGCCGGAACTCCTGACGTTGAAACTCGACCAAGTTGATTTGACCACACCGTCAATGGGGGAAAGGGGACGATCAGTACAAGCCGGTGACCCCTGCCCTTGCTTGCGCCGCATTTTGCTCCTCATTCTCCAATCTAGCATACCCATATTTGTGTAACCAGCATCCGCGCTATTTCTTAGAAGTGCAATGGCGTCCGAATGGTGCCGGCCCGGCGTCGTGCCCGGAGTGCCTTATTATTTGAATTCACTCTCCTAATTTGCGATCGCTATTAGACTGGTTGACTCCAGCGCGTGATTTCCTCCCTTCAGCATGAACCAGCCGAAGCAGCCAAAGGTCGACGGCAGTATGTGCTCAATTATTCGGTTCTATTCAACCGACTGACTAGGTTTCAATAGCAGGCGGTGAGGTAGAACAGCGCGGAACGTTGCATCAGTTTTTTCCGACTGTTGCCCACAATTCAAAAATTGCACGCAGGCCACTTGGTAAGCCAGTCGGCGCCGTGAGGAAAAAACCATTGAAAGGCGGCCAAACGAACCCTCCCGTGCCATTTGAGAAGCCCGAGGCCACGCGGTCGGATCTGCTGAGACGTGTCCGGCCTGGGGGAGTGGCCGCTGTACACCCACAGGGTCGTGTTGCACGTACTGAGGCGATTCCCGGGGCACGAGACACCCGCGATCAGCCTTTGACCGTTGAAGAACTTTGGTTGGGATCTCGACAAGGACCTCCACATATGGACGAAGTTCCAGAGGAAGATTGCTGCGCTTTATGTTTACAGCTCATATCGCACCCTGTGTTCTAAGTTTCATTCTCTATCTTTCTGTAAGAATCGTTAACTAATGTCGCCTTCTCAGCTACTCTTGCGGTCATGGACACTGTTATACGTGCGCCCGCATTTGGCTTGAGGAACAATGGGTGTGTTGCGAGTGCAAGATACAGATGACCGGACCGCCCTTCAGAATCCCCCATTTCGAAGTACTGATGAAAAGACATTACGGTGATTGGGATACATCCGTCGTAGAATACGATTGGTCAGGTTTAACGTTCCCTGTAGTTACCGTAGTCGCCGGCCCGTAAACATGTCTGGTGTAAATAATTATGTCTGGTTGTGCTTGTATCGCTTGTTATCACAATTGGCTTCAAGCTATTCGCTTACTGCCTCACGCGAGTCTCAATATTCTCATGGTTTAAGATAATAAATCAGGCCATACAAACTGCAGCTACAGTCTGGTTGATAATATGATACGCATTTCAGTCTAAATATCTGAGTAGGAGCGCATAATAATTCCGTAGATGCTCGTTTTTGTTCCTCTGATAAATGTGTCCCTCCTGTGCATTGTGCACTCCATTGTTATCTTGTCTCCGAACTGCAACTTGTTTGGATTCTGCCGCTTATCAGTAGACGCCTCTGTTTATCATGCATGGATATACTTTGATAAACTCCGTCATCTGTACGACCAAGTACAACAACCCCTCCCGACATCTGTATCCCGGGACACGACAGGGAGCTTGGGGACTCGTTGTGATCCAATTATCAACAACCACCGACTTCCCAGGCCCTCCCTAGCCGAAAACATTAGTGGTCGCACGCGAAAATTCGTAAGAGACGGCACTCGCTTGTTCCATTGATATGACGTTTATCAGATTGTCGCACTGCACTGCGTGTGCATGCATACCCTCACTAGATTGATCCACGCTTTCCAAAAACACTGTATGGACCTGTGGTTGTCATGGGATTAAGGTCGCAGCATATTGTTAGACTGACCGGCTCTTTAGACGTGCGGATTTGAATGTTCACGATTTCCCCCTTCATCAGGACGACGGCAGGAAGGTTGTTCTGCAGAACATAATCGAACATGGTGCTGCCCATGTCCGTGTGGGCGACCTTTGGCTCAATTCTGTCGGTAAGATCGGGGATCATGAGAGACAGCATTTGGGTGCGTATAGGGGCCAGCCATCTTGTCCTGAACAACCATGTCAATACCCTCGACCGACAACGAGGTCACAGAGCTCTATATGCGCGTACGTCGTCGCGAGCCGGTACGTGTATGTTGGTGGTCTAGACTGTCTTCCGACGCTTTGCCAGAAATATCCCGGGTTCGCTTACGGGTATCTGTACGCCACTCGTTCCAGGAAAAGGCGCATCGTCGCCGTTCCATACAATTACGGGGTCACAAAGTTGACTTCTGTCAACGATTTGTATGTGCACGTCTGGGTCCCCAACAGCTCAAGAGCTTCGCACATCGTCGACATGGGAGTCGGTCACCTCCTAGTCACCACCCTCCCCCGTTCCCTAGTGCCGCTGGAATTCTCTTATTCCATCTTCTACGTGCCCCCTGGTCGGGGCCATCCCATACCACCCAACAACTGCGGATCTATTCGTTCAGACCAAGCCTGGGACGGTAACATTCTCATCGTTAAACGAGGCAAACGAAAGGCCGTGATTAACATGGAAAGGGAAGATGCATTCCTTGTTGACAACATTGTCAGCGTGTACGTTTCGATGCTGATACTACCGGGTGCTCTGAATGACTGAATTTTACCAGGTGTATTGACAATGGGCTTTTGGTTTAGCAGTTGGCGTTGTGCTACAATACATTGTGTCTTATTTTATTTAATACCCTCTTTCAGCTACGGATGTTCTGGCACGCAATTTTTCTTTCTTTCTTTGCTTTTTTTTTTTGGTGGGGGGTGGGGGGTGGGGTGGGGTTGTTCTCAAGCCCCTGTTCATGATCAGTTGATTCTTTGCGGCTGCGATCGATGTTGGAAGCCTCCTTTCGGTGAGGCACAAGTTCCGCCTGTGCTCCGATACAGCGTCTAGGACACTTGGACTGGCCGGGTATTCACACGAAACATGTAGGTCAGATCTGTAATATTGGTCCCTCTTGACGTCCATGCTAAAGAAGCTCGAGCACTCCGACCTTGGTGGGCCCGCCACTCTGACCTCAAACAGTTCCGCGCAGGCCCACCGGCTGATGTCCTTGTCTTTAATTGATGCCCCTTCCCCTTGGATCGATCAGTGGGGCATTCATTCTTTTAACTCCTTGGTTAGGTGAGTGAGCTTTGCGGTGTTTGTCCCAAAGCAAATGCGATTTTATCAGCAAAACTTTGGAAGATTATTTGGTAACGACCCCACTGCTGGTCCGCCGCGTGTGGTTCTTCAGCTTATTACTTCTTTTCTTCGAGAGGTGCCCCTGCGAGATGCGATCGTTTTGGATCGGAGCCCCTTCCCGTTGGATCGAGCATTGGTCCGATGGTCGGGGTGGGTCTTTCTTTTTTCTGCTCCTTGGTGAGGCGCGTTGATTCCTATGGTGAACTTACAGCATTTATCCCATAGCAGATGAGATTTCCTTGGGAAACCTCTGAACTTTGTTTGTTATTATACGACTGCTGGTCTGCACGCAATTTCTACTTTCTCCCTTCCAGACGTGCCCCTGCTGAACCTGATCGTTATCAGTCTTTCAATTGGATCGCCTTCCCGTTGGATCGAGCGTTGGCCGACTGGTCCAGGTGAGTCCTTTATTTTTTGGGTTCCTTTCCGATGCTGGTTGATTCCTATGGCGAAACTTGCCGCATTTCTCCCATAGTGGACAAGATTTTCTTAGGAAAACCTTTGAACTTGATTTATCAGTATATGACTGTTCATCGGCCGCGCGCTGTTCTTCTTTTCCTTTTCTCTCAGATGCACCCCTGCGCGACCTGATCATACTAATTAAACCCCTTCCCTATTGAAACAGGGCGAGCGGGGTCGTTGCCGCCGAAGTGAATGCAACGTGAATACTGCACCCTGTCGTCTCCAATCCACACCCCTCTCAATTCACTCCCAATTCCATTTAAGGCGGTATGTTATGTTCCTCTAGTCGTACTTCATTCGCTTGTCGCCTCTCACCGCCCGTACTCCAACGTGTTCTCTATAATCTCATATTCTAACTGTCCGCGGTACGCGACCTGTCATCACTGCATTACCGTATTCTAATCTCGTCAGATGGGGACCAAAGGACTGAAGAAGCGAAAAGCTACCAATCAGTCATCCAA